>VDFB02000013.1:7381757-7656885 GCA_007258455.2 Sequoia sempervirens | reverse complement strand
AAAAGTTAGTTTCAAAAAAGCCGAAAAAATGAGTTTGTGTCAGTCGAACTACGTGGTCTTTGTGTGTATAACATAAGCAAGGCTAATCTTTGATCAGCCCTCGAGGCCCCTAGGAGAGGTCCTTAGGTTAGGTCTTTGGTCAAAACTCTTGAAAATCACAAAAACATCATAACAAATTAGGATGGATGATCTAATCTGAATAATGGTTGAAATACTTTAAGTGAAGGTTGGATATTTTGTACTTTGATTATTTTTATCATTTCTTTGGAGCAACTCGATGATGTATTGAACTAGAGAAGCTAGGAAGGAGAATGGTATTTTTCTTTATTTACTGTCTGTGAGTTAATCATAATTATTGTGTGAATTGTCGCGGGAAGTGCTCTACAAAGTATCATGGATGACATTCCAATTCACATAGGAAAGTGGTTAATTCTTGTTTATTTACGCAAGAAATGCTCAAGTCATCTCAATTTAATTATACCTAGATGCTTGTGTTCACTTGCAATATCAAAAATCATGGAAGTAGTACTCAGGTCATCATTGGTCTACATTATACCATTGATGCTTGTACTCACTTTCAACATTTTAAAAGCTCTATGATGATACAAAGCAAAATAAAAGTACATGCCAATATTTTCATGGTAAAATTAGATTGCATTCATAATAGTTTCTTTTATCTGCAGAGTGTTTGTTACAAAAGTTCATGAAGGATTCAAATTAATGATTATCTTTTATCATAATAGATTGAGTATACTTGACATTTACAAAAACATCATCATTTTCATTGCATACATTAGGAAGCATTTCATTATCATTTCATCATTAATGCATCTAAATCAAATAATTTGTATTGATCATATCATATTTCTCATATTACATATCATAAGCATAAGAAAATCTCAAAAATAATAAATCTCTATAGTTTCATATCATATATCCATTCGTCATATCACATATCATAAATCCATTTAACATATCAAATATCATGCATCATATTCATCCATTTATTACATCATATATTTGCATTTACACAAGAATAAAACACACACATCCCATTTACATCGCATATCATAAATCATTTTTCATTACATCCGCATCCATGTATATAGGTACAATATCATATAAAATTACACATCATCATACATATACATCATGCATCCATACATCATACATACATACATCATACATCTATACATCATCATTATGCACATCATAAATAGAACATCATATATCATAGCATATCATCATGATTATAAACTGCATCCGTAACATCATAATATAAAGATTATCACATGGCATATAGAACATGGAAAATAAATGCATCCAACATAGAATCATATAAAACACATGATAGATTGATAAAATCCACTGCATATCATATAGATCTCAAAATCATAAATTTCAAGTATACAGTGATATCTAAAATGAAGAGAGATATATAATCAAAAAATGGTTTTAATCAGAAGGTACATCATCACCTCAAAATACAACAGAGGAATCACATCACGAAAAACTAGGTGTTGTTGGCTCTAGACGGTGCAGGCATCGCATGACCAATCCCTCCACCACCACCGGATGTGCTAGGATCTCTCGGGTCTCTGGGAATAGGCTGAGTCACACCCGCACTGACAGTCCGGGAACGCGTCCTACCAGATCGAGATTGCCTGTAGCTCACTCTCTACTTTGAAGGGACAACATCATAAAATTTACCTCTGTAATACTCTACCTCCCCACCAATACGAACAACCTCTTGCATATAATCTGCTACAGTGGTACCATCCACCAATCTCTTGACTATAGCCTGAGCCCCCTCTATAGTAAATCTGGTGGCATCCCTCTCGACTGTCAATGATGCAATCTAAGCCTAAGCTGCCCCTGCAGTCTGTCTAGCAGCATCCCTCTTGGCTGTCAATGTTGTAATTTGTGTCTGTGCCGCAGCCAACTGAGCTTGTACTTGGGATAAATATTGTGCATGTGACTGGGCCTGTGCCTACATCTGAGCCTAAGTCTATGACAATAAACCCTGAGCCTGAACAAGCTGAGCTTGTACGTTCTCTAACTGCATCTAAAGGCTTGCAATCTGCATCTACTCTGAAGGATCTGCCACTGCTTGCCTCTTACAGGGCACAATATGCATCATGTACTCCTCTAAACTAGGACCTAACCCACCAGCACCCGATACACCTGCACTTGATCCACCTGGGCTATCTCCACTACTATCATCATCATTACCCTCATCATCACTGCTACTGCTATCCTCCCCATCCCCACTACCCTCCTCATCACTGTTGCTCTCAACCTCCTCCACCACCTCCTCCTCACCACCAATATCCTCTCTCCTCCATCGACATCAGTGTGCAAAAAAAATCTCCTCCCCAATAGCTAATGGTGCTGGCTCATCAAGAATCATAATGCGTGGAAATGGATGTAATACCAAATACTCTGCATAATCTTCTATCACTGTTAGCTCCAAAATATCTGGTCGGATCTCCCACACAAGCAGTTGTAAAGCCTAGAACTCCTGCACTGCCACATCATATGACAACCCAGGCCCCCAATCTGTAGAATCCAATTGTCACCGAGCATAGTGGGCAACACCTTGAGGAATGCCTTGAACAATGCCATACTAATGAAGCACACGTCTCCGCAGAAATATCTCCAATACCCACCGTGTATGCTCGATCAAAATAAAGGACTGACAAAAGAATGGAAACTGTACGTGATCATCATCCCAATGCTCACAATCCAAATAGGGACACCAGGTAACAATCTCCATATCATCTAGAACTCTGCACCAATGATCTAACTTACCTAGCCTAGGCTGAGTAAGTCGACCTGCATATATGTGCACATAAGGCCACTTGGCTAGACACTGCCTCACCATCATTATCCGTGTGACAACAATATGCTCCCATGCCCACACCTGAAGTAAAGTGACTTCGGGGGGCCGATAAACTCTAACCTCCAAGGTACACCACTAAATGAAAATCATGATAAAGGTGGGCAAGCATGCACATTCCCCAAGCATATCTCGTCCCGTGAATGATCATGCTCTCAGGAACACAACCCCAACCAATAGAGAATCCCTTTGACCTATGATTAGGACAAAGGAATCCTCCAATGAATCCAACAAGAACTGTCAGCAAAGTGGCATAAGCGTCAACCATCTCGTGCTACAGAACCCACAATCCAGCAATCATGGCATCCTGAAACATCCTCCGAAGAGCCTCAGTACCACCTTGCTCTAATGAATCATAAACAACAATATCCCTGACTACTAGTATCCGTAGAATCCTCCAGACATCCTCTGGGGTAACTGTGATCTCACCGGTAGCTAGATGGAAGGTGTTATGCTCGTTGTGCGACCTCTCTGCTAAAGCTGTCAGAAGACCCCGATTAATCCTAATCTGGGGCATATCAAGTAGAGAGGAAAATCCACAATGTGTAATGATAGCTGTCTTAGGCTAGGCTAGCTAACGTATCAAATTAAACATCCAAGGAAATCACTCTCTAATTTGGAGGTTCGTCAGAGCCTCCTATCATCATAAAATATTCAAAGTCAATAAGTTCTTTTGTCAAATCATCAAAGCATCAAATATCATATCAACCTAATCAAATCTTGGTGAGATTTTTGATTAAATCTCATGAGTGAAAATTATTAAACCTCACCTATCATGAGATCAATCATCAAACATCATTAAACCTCGCCTATCATGAGGTCAATACATCAATTCAACCTCGCCTATCATGAGGTTCATCAATCAAATTATAATTATTCCTCACCTATCATGAGGATAATTATTATCAATTAAACATCAAACCTTGCCTATCATGAGGTTGACATCATCTACTTGATCAGGATCATCAATCATATCAAACTGACAGCTGACACAATTGAAAATTGACAAAATCAAGGACAAATTTGATAAACTTTATCAATCTGACTTAGAAGCACTAAACCAAAGTTTCAAAACGCTAAATCATCAAAAGCACCATTTCATCAGGCATAAGCACCATTTACGATAGTCAAAGTGCCACTTTAACAGAAGCACTATTATACCAGGTCAAAGCACTAATCTTTCGGGTCAATGCGCTAAACAAGTGAAAGTGCTAAAACAAAAGGTAAAAGCGCTAAACTTCTTATCCTAAGCGCTAATCTATTGAAAGCGCTAAAACAAAAGGTAAAAGTGCTAAACTATTTATCCTACACGCCAAAACATTGGAAGCACTAAAACAAAAGGTAAAAGTGCTAAAAAAACCAACCTAAGCACTAAAACTTGAAAAGCGCTAAAACAGTGAGCCTAAGCTAACATTGGCGTGCAGACGTGCTAAAAGAAATTAAAATTTTGAAAAAGTGAAAAATGCACGAAAAAATGAAAAATGCACGTACAACTAGGGGGTTAATGGGTACGTATCGAAGGTCTGTAAATGGTTGGGCGGTGGTGACGTCGCACATGCTCGAACCGGTGAGTATGGTAGGGAATCGACATCCTGCTCCAAATTGCACAAATTGCTCTCTCTCTAATTTTTAAAAACTCAATTGCACAAATGAGTTTGAAAATGACCTTTTTGACCTTTTATAGGTTATTAAAAGTGGGATTTTTATGGGATTAATTAATTTTTTTTTTAAGAGAGATTAATTAAAATTCATCTAGGGGCAATATTCTACATTCTTTATTGGGAGATAAATTATTTCACCATCAAATCTTCATCGAATCATCATCAAATCATAAAAAAAAATCATCAGAAAATTAAAAAATTTTGAAAATCCAAAAAATAATAAATTCATTAATTTATCTCCCGAGGGGGCATATATTCATCATTACTTGAAAATCAATGTTTGGGGCAAGTCTGGGGCATACTGAAATTTTTTCGTTGATATTGGCTACAACATCAAAATTTTCTTTTAAGCAATGTGTAAACACATCACTTCAAAGAGGGGAAAAATGTATACACCTAAAAATGGTTTGGATAATCTAATTAAATAAATATGACTTATTTGATTAATTAAATAAATAGAAATATTTATTTAATTAAATAATAGAAATACTTATTTAATTAAATAATAGAAATACTTATTTAATTAAATAAATAGAAATACTTATTTATAGTTCATTCTTCTAAATTCTTCAATTTTAAATTATTTTATCTTAATTAAATAAGCAAACTTCAATAGTTTGTATTATTTAATTGTCTAAATCATGTTTCCTCTTAATTAAATAAAATATCATAAAGTTTTATTTAATTATCATATCCCTTTTTATTAAATAAGCAAATGCCAAAGATTTGTTTCATTTAATTAAATATCTTCTTTTTGTTAAAAATTGAATAAATCAATTTATTCAAATAAAGGGAAAATTTCCTCTATTCACTCACCTACCAAATTAGACATCAAATATCCAATTTAATTCAACTAGCCTTCATGGGAAAGCTTTGGAGACAAATTGGAATCAATCTCTCAATCTCTTTCCTCTGATTCTTCCTATCATTTGGCCTGATGTTTTCATCGGGAGAAACCATTCCCATGATTAGCTCAAGATTCTTCATCTCTCACCATTCAATCCCCCATATCAAATCCAAGCCTTTTTTGTGCTGCCCCTTCACAAAATTGTTGCAGTGAATCTATATATATAGCCTTCTAAAACAAGAAATGGATCCTGAATCCTCATCTTTGTGCAAACTTACTCTGCAGGAAAAACAATCAAGCAATCAAGCATTCTAGCAATAGCAAAATCATTTAGCAATAGCAAGATCATATCATCAGTAGAATCAATATCATGGTTGCATCATAGTTTTACTGTAGCTTTCTTTCATCATAGTTTCATGTCAATTTAGATTATCGTAGCTTCCTTTTATCATCTAGAAATCACAATATAGGATTACATCATCGCATTTTAGCAGCATCTCGTTCTCTAGATTAGCATTTTAATAGTCACAATGCTTACCAAATTTGAGAGCCCTATGACTTGATAAATCTTTAGAGATAGGGAACAGTATGACGCTTTCAATAGATTCTTGCTTTAAACTAGTTTAATTATTTGAATCTTTGATATAATGTCTTATTAAGAAGTGTTCTTAGTTTACTTATTCCACACTTACAGGCCCCACTTAGCCGATCCTTGTAAATATCTTCTCATGCAAAAGGTGTTAACTCCAAGATCTCAACTTGGGCACCCAAGGTGGGTCTGAGTCAATCTCCGTTAACTGAAATATATCTCTCCATCAATTCATGCAAACATGATGCATGATTGATCATCCCCAATTAACCGAATGTAGCCACCTATTATCTATCATACAACTCAAGTCATTAGCATGCAGCTCAAGTCAACTAAAGTCAACTAACATGCAACTCAAACTAACTACATGCAACTGAAGATAACTGAACCATAACTGAACTGAACGAAACTAAACTAAGCTAAATTGAACTGATACTAAACTAAATTGAACTCCATTCATGCAAATATCAATTCCTAACTTTTAGGATCTTTACATGCATTATTGAAGTGTTATCTTTCTCCAAATAGTTAACTCAAACAAGGCGTGTCCCACCTCCCATGTGGGCGCCCCATGTGATCTTATTTTGTAGGAGCTCTTCTTGGACGCCCTCACATGTTCCTATCATTTAGGAATAATTACAAATGTCAATTTACATGTTCATTTCATACGAATTTAATCTCTTTCTAATCCTAGTGTTGGGGAACACTTTCCAAGGACTTAGAAGATACAAGAAATATGTTTAGGATTGCAATTAAATGGCATCATATTCCCAACACATTTTACTAGAGATGGCAATGTTACCAAATTCCTTTATGAGGAAATCTTCACAAGGTATAGTGTGCCTAGGGAGATAGTCACAGACCAAGGACCCTAGTTTACTTCAAATTTGATAGCAAAGTTAGTCAAGGAATATGGGTTCAAACATATAAAGTCAACCCCCTATCATCTACAAGAAAATGGGCAAGTTAAGGTCACAAGCAGGTAGATAAAGGCCATTCTAATGAAGATAGTTCAACTATATTGGAAGGACAGGGTAGCAAGGTTACCTAAAGTTGTCTGGGCATATAGGAAAACCAGGAAGACCACCATAGGATTCACACCATATGAATTGGTGTATGGGAAAAAGGTTGTCTTGTCAATTAAATTTGAGCATAAGACAAGTTTCAAATAGTAGAACAACTTGGAATAAATCTCTCTAAAGCTTAGAAAGATAGATTGCACAATCTCAATGCTTTGGATGAAATAAGGATGGAAGCAGTCCATCATACAAAGATTGTGTAGCAACAGAGAACTGGATGGCATGACTGGTTTATTAAAATCAAGGAATTCAATGAAGGAGATTGAGTATTTCTTTATTATTCATGATATAAGGATCACAAAGGAAAATTACAAACATGGTGGCTTGGTCCTTATGAAATTAAACATATTTTTTAGAATGGAGCAGTTTAGCTAATTATAAATGATCCAGTTTTATTCTCCTTAATGGTCAATAAACATATACTAAAGCTTTATAAAATTCATTATACAAGAAGAATTTCTACATGATTTGTAGAAAAGTTTATGTCATATACAGATTTAACATAGCTTCCCAATAGGTAGGCATGGTTGAATCACTAATTGCTACATCTGTAGATGAGCCAACCAACTCACCTATTGATGTATAATATGTATAAACTCTCACATGCACACACATGCACTATGTACCATCAACAACAACTATTTTTTGAAAATGCACAACTTCATGGGACCAATAACAACCCTGAGGAATTTACAAAAGGGACTTGTTCTATTGATACCCATAGCAATTTCTAATAGCTCACAATTGCTACACCTACAACCACTATCACTTGCACTTACACATTACTTTTGTATTCTCGACATGCAACCACTCCAATTCAACATGCTTCCATGCAACATATCATTCCATTATGAATAATTCTGTACATGCCACAAATTTATTTTCCAATATTAAGAATTTTTGGACACGTGCCATCATTCCAATAAGCTCTTATATAATACATTTTCCCATAGTACATCAATTAACTTTCATAATTTCAAATCTTTCACCAAGTAGCTATGTGATGGTGCTCAACTCACATCACACGCGCTGCCTTTTTCCATCATCATGTCATTTCAAGTACTTTTCTTATTATCAACTATGATTAAAATTTAATTCTATTAATTTCATCTAACATCCATGTTCATGCAAACATGCCATTTATATTATATCAAATATCTCCAATGTTTTAAAATATATTCCTTGAACATCCTTTTTGTACCTTGCTATTTGAGGAAAAATAACAACTTTAAGTTGGGGGGAGAAAAATGGTTTGGTTGCCATTTTCAATTTTATTTGTCAAGAATTTAAAAGAGTTGCATAAACACTAGCTTCAATTCCCTTCACGGAGCCATAAGAACTTGCAAACACAAAAGTGAAAGTGTTCATAAAGCAATCAACATAATTGAGTAGTGTGAGCAGTAAGAAAATTGAAGAATATTTTAAAGAAAAAATTACTTGAAAAATAATATAGAACTTCAAGATGGGAGGCGACATTGTTAGATGAGAACCAACATCACATAATTTGTTATTAGAAGGCCAACAATGTTTTCCCATCTTTCAACAAGTTGGATGGTTAGACTATTTTCTTCATCTAACAAAATATAATGAGGTGATTACACAATAATTCGCTAATACATTTCAAAATGATGAGACTACAATCAGAGGGTTGAGAGTGGATTCTTTAGAAGCAACACTGGCAGAAGTTATTGGGTTACCCAAGGTAGGAGAAGAATCTCCAGTGAGAGTTGATGTAGTCATAGCATATAATGACATTACATAGCTAAGAGAATAATTAGATTCCTTAGAATAAGATACAAAGAGACTTTCCTTGCCATGGTTATGGGCATCTATCACTTTGTGTATAGTCAAATATTTAACCTACAATGAAATGCAATCTCTTTTCTATATATAGTGTATTTTAAACTTCTAAGTCACCTACACCATCACAGGTTGGTGAATGTCCCCAAATTCTTGTATAATTTGTTGAAGCATATGTTCGCTAAATATAAAAGGAAAAGGAATCAATATTCTCTGTCATATTACTATTTAGTCACCTTGTTGATTAAAATAATTCTCAGAATTCAATTCCCTGATGTGTCTTGGGAATTTTTTTAGCTTGCAATAATATTAATGACATTATTGTCAGTCTTGGATTAGAGGAAATGAACATGGCTCAAGAGGTGAATGAGACTTCTATAGCTAATAAATAGGAATATGTACCCTCTTCCTCACCCATTGCATCACCTGTCCATAATATTGGCAAGCAAACAAAGCTAGAGGCCTAGGAAACCCAACCTACAACTTCTAGGGAGTAGCCATAACACCTACAGAATTGAAAACCCCTGCCTCTACCAAAAACCCTTCTAAGCCCAAACAACATAAAAGAAAAAGTGTGGCCTCTACCTTTGCACCCAAAAAGATGTAGAGAAGGTCAATGTAGCCAAAAAGGTGGTCACATAGCCTCAAAAAGAAGGGCCCTGCAAAAGGAAATATCAATCCTCAACAATAAAGGGTTGTTGTTGTGGAGTTTGAAACAAATTCACAAGAAGAAAATGTGCCCTGTGATCAAGAATAATCTAAGACATTGTAATTCATGTATCTGAACAACAACTCTAACTATGACTTTTAAGATTTGTTCATAATGAGGAAGAAGCATAAACCCCAAAATAGCCCAGCTTTTGAAGAAGGATTTGCTTGACCTACTAAGGTTGATGAAGAAATATTTTTAGAAAATGAAGAGGAATTATTTTTAAAAGGAAAATATGAGAGTAAGGAGTTGCAAGAAGCCCTACAAAGGATAAAAGAATTGGAAGAAAAGATCAAGGGATACCAACAAAAGGAGAATGAATTGCATAACAGGGTTAGGGATTAGAGAAACAATTGTATGCTTATGAGCAGCAAGGGTTAGGTTTGAAGAAATTGGTATAGTTAGCTATTTTTGAGATTAATAAGAAAAATACACAACTTGGGAACCAAACTAAAGCTCCAAGAATTCCTACAACTGCTACTATGGTTACCCTCAGGTTTGAGTTGTGGAATAGAGTAGAAGAATTCTCTCAAGTGAAAAAGAATTGGAACAAAGAAAAATATGAATTAATAACAACACACACTAGAGAGTTTGGGAAGAAGGATACAAAAATTAAAAGATTGAAAGTTAAAAATAGAAGAAATGGATGAAAAATGACTCAACTTGTGAGATGCAGGTCACCCACTAGGGTTTACACCCTATATTTGCAAGATAATTTTTTTAAGTTTTCAATTCAACTAACTAATTAGTGAGCTTCCAATTTCCCTATCTTCACTTACATTATTTTTAGAAGCATACCAACATGCCACACTAGATATGTAATACCAGCTGTGTGAATTTTACTTGCATAATTTGGCCATTCCCTATGACATTGCTTGAAATCCACTTCTCTATTTCTCTATGTGCACTTCCTCCTATAGAGGAACTTGTGCTACTCTATGAATAAGATCTTTGATGTATGCCCAATAAGTCAGAAACGATTTCCCCTTCCAAAACTGGAGTAGGCTGCCACCATTTCTTTATTTCTTAGTTATAAAATATTTTTTCCCTATCACTCATGAAACCTATAGGCTAGCAGGAACACTAGCACTGATACCACTATAAATTCGCTTACCTCAGATATGAAGATTTTGCGATTCTTTATGATTAATTTGATAATGTAAACATGTTGTCAAATAATACCATCTTAATTTGCTAATGCATTACTTTCAAACTTTTAGTAGAGAGGATAAACTTAGTTTAATAATATTTAGAACATTTCTTAATTCACATAACATGAACACTTCTCCACTTAGGACAAGATACCAACTTATTAACATATCCAACATTAAACACATAAATTTTCTTACAGGAAATGTATTTATAGGCTTATAACAGTAACACTCCAAATGAATAATACATTTAGTCATAAAGAATATCTATTACAATCTCCAAGAAACATATTTAGATTTTACCGTGGCATGATTATTAAAAAACAATAGAGATATTATTATCGGCTAACCTTCATTTCATCGTGTATTCCAAATAAGCCTTCATATATCAACGGTTGTAGTAGACTAGAAAATAGGTGCCAAACGACAAATGAAATAATCGCTCCATTAAAATCCTTTCCACGACCCTTTGAAACCCATAATTCCTCTTGATTCTTCCATTGGGTAAAGAATATGCATCACAACTAGTATAAACTTTTGATGATGCTCTGATTTTCCTGTGTAGACTATAGGCGACTCCATGTCAGACAAGGCTCTTCCATGATCCCATACGCTGGAATGGAGTGGCTGAGGAGTATTGAACCTCAGGAATTTCCGTTTCTCATATAAGATATTTGCGGCTGATTTGGCAATATTATTGCAATGTAGAAGAAGACAAAGATGGCGGAAATAGTCCTCACATTGACTGGCTCGATTATTCCTTGTATTATTTATATAAGCATCACGTTCCTTTCAGCGTAAATATCGAACAATATTCAGTTGAGATTCAAATGCATGCAGGAATTAAATCGTTGATCCCAGATAATGATGAACTATTAAGGTGGTGACATTCAAAATAATAGGGTTGGGCCGTCTAGAATTCCCCAAGCACATATCAATCATAGGCACGATGTCTCTAGAAGGACTTCAATCTCAAAACATACACCAAGCTTTAGCATGAATGTGTATCCCTTATTTTGACCGATAATAATAATCGGAATCACCAGAAATAATAATATTATAGGAACTAGTCGAACATTTGTCAATAATATGAATCACAAAAAATATTAATATGAGTTTCCACATATAGTATGTGCATGCCAAGAATAATAGGAATTACCCCTGATAGAATCAATCATACACAATAATAACCATTGAGCAAGTATTGCATTGGCCAATCAAGGTGTTTGAATATGTCCTTTGTGTAGTCAAACTGGGTAGATAATAACAATATAATCAATGAATCCGAATAAATTGATCTACTGCAATTTTAAATGTAAATCAATTGAAGAATCTGAGTAATTCTTCCAAGACCATCTAGGGCAAATGGTTTCACTGCTGAAAATAGTTTTCCTAGGCATCCATCCTGAGAACGAATTTGAGAAACTCTCAAATTAATTTTTGAAGAGAAAAATAATAGTCATTCACGCTTTCTCCAAAACCAAGGCTCCTTTTTATAATATTATTTGACAGTTGTGCAGTTAAAAATTATTTAATTATTACCTTTTAATTAACTTTATGTAATAATAATAAATAATTATTATTTAATTCTCTTTTTTCGATATTTTTAACTTTTGAGAATCAAATAATTATTATTCTCTCAATACCATAAAAAATGGGTTATTACACAAAAAGGTAAGTTTTTGAAGTTTTCCAAGGCATTCATAGTGCATTCCCTTTGGAAAAATCAAGACTTTTTGGAAAACGTTTCTGTCTTGTAGTTCAAAAGTTAAGTTGATCAAGCTTTGAAGATATCATATCCAAGTTTTCAAGTCTTTATACCTTCTGAAGTGAGATATTAGTGACATAGTTCCGAACTAGCATAACAAAGGTATGTTGAGGGATTGTTGGAATGCTCTGCATTCTTTCAGAAGAAAAGTTTTTTCCATACAGATCTGTGGATATGTCCAAGATAATTTGGTGTATCACTATGTTTTTTTTCAAATAACAATGTGCTATAATTCCTATCTGTTTTACATAACATATGGTTGGGTACTTGCACCAATTGGTGCTTGAACAGATCAATTACATGAGTTGAGGCAGTTGTTAGGTTTGCTTTGCATGCACTATGTTTGGTTGCTAGATTTCAAGAAAATCCTAAGCAATCTCATGAGAAGGCTATGAAAAGAATCTTCAGATACTTGAAGGGTACTTCGAACTATGGTCTATGGTATAAAAAAAAAGAAAAATTCCCTCTGAGTGCCTATACTTATGCTAATTGGGTAGGTTGTGTTGATGATTGAAGAAGTAAAAGTGGAAGTTCTTTCTTCCTAGAAGATAGATTGGTCTTTGGGTTCTGCAAAATACAAGACTCGGTGTCTTTGTCCACAATAGAAGCAAAATATATTGCTGCAACATCTTGCTATACTCAGGTGCTTTGGATGAAGGAGACTCTGAAGGATGTGAAGGTGAATTATGATGAACCTATCCCTATACTGTGTGACAATACAGGTGCTATCTATAAGAGAATTCGGGCAAAG
The DNA here is from genome assembly GCA_007258455.2 of Sequoia sempervirens. Lineage (NCBI taxonomy): Eukaryota > Viridiplantae > Streptophyta > Pinopsida > Cupressales > Cupressaceae > Sequoia > Sequoia sempervirens. The sequence continues at coordinate 7,643,631 of VDFB02000013.1, read as the reverse complement.
ACAAAATAGAAGCCTGGAAATTTTTACACATAGAATACTATGCTTCTATTTTCTCTTTTCTTTCAATACATTTACATATTTATAGGACTTGTATATCCTATATTATAGGAAACCTCCTATAACAACTCCCTTTAAATAGATGAGTTGTTCTAATTTCTAACAACTCAACTTCCTACAAACACTCGTGCAATCTTGAATATTACAATATTATACTAACCTATACACATGACTAACAAACCTAACAAATAATTTAATATTACTAACACTCATAATAACTATGTGAGTTATTAATTTAACTCACACTAACATGTGAACACTAACATAAATTCCCAACAACCCCCTTAGTGTGAACATGGGTGAAAGTACATCACAATACTTGATGACCACATACAGTAGCTCATCATAATGTATGAGTAGGGACATAGACATCTACACATGGAAAGTGATAGTGGAACTAGCCTCACTATGCTCAGTATACCTTCATCCAAGGATAGGGACAAAAACATCTACCCATGGAACTAAGGATAGGGACTAATACATCTATCCAAGGTCTTACATCAAGTTTGGATAGGGACAAACACATCTATCCAACATCAAGGTTATGAACAGGGATAAACACATCTACTCACAACAATTATGATTGGGGACACACACATCCAATCATAAACATCAACTCATGTGACTAGGGACAAACACTTCCAATTACTTATACCATCTTGTGAATGGGGACAAACACATCCATTCACATACAACCAAGAAATGTGATTGGGGACATACACATCCAACCACAACATAAAATCTTGAACACCAAGCCCTCATTGTCACGTATGCAACCGCCACTATAGATCATTGTTGATCACAAATGATATGAGATGGTTGCCGTTGCCACTTGGAAATCGATCTTGGCTTTAGTTGTTTTGGCACAAGTTGTTTTGTCACTAAATTTTTTTTGCAACCCTGTCACTAGTGACTCACGAGAGGTTGTTGAATATCCTCCAACCTCCGGTGCCTCCATCCTCTAATTGGTTTGCTACTTTCTTAGCAAATTAATCTTTGAATTTAAATTATAGAATGCTCCCCTTCAATATGAACGTCACGTACATGTGATAATGCGTCCATTTACAAATGAGACAATTTTTGTTTATTTGACACTTTTAGATTTTTATAGACATACTTTTGATGACACGAAAATTAACAACTCTTGAAAATGAACCCTATTCTAAAATTAAACCACTTGACTTGGACTTGACACAAAATATCTCTAATGAGAGAGACATTTTGAAACTTTAAAAACACTAAACTAAATAATATGAAATTACTAATTCAAATGACTTGACTGAACACTAATCGATTTAATTACAAAACACAACTTGACACCTAAGGCTAGTACAATAATTATTTTAACATTTGGAGCGTGATTCAATTGTCACTTCAAGCATGCCAAGATAAAACGTCATGAAGAATAATGAAATAATCCCCCTCTCAATCTGCATATTCAGGACCAACACACAATGTGTCAATCTCAACAATACTCCAGATGGGGGATCTGAATCGACAAAGGAATTAGACAAAGAACAACTACTTTAACATAATCCACACACCACACAAATCCTCCCATTTCCAGTCAACGCCACTTTGTAGATTGCATCTCTACATTTATTATGAAACCACAGTTCTAGCTCTACGACTTTGTTTGCTAGTGCTTCCATGGCGGTGTTTGCAGAAATTTTATCATGTGGCCACCACTAAAACAAATTCCATCATCGGTTACTGTATACTCACAATGCCTAGTTGCTTTCGGTCTCCATGCTCACCTTTCTTCACTAAAGGGAATCGACTTTATTCACCCATCAATCTTTAGTGAAGAGAATAACAACTTTACGTAGTAACTTATTGAAGCTTTTGGAGCCACCACTTCCTCCTCGAATTCAAACTAACAGTAAGATGACGAGAATGTAAACTATTACACAAACTTGTCTTTGCTCTCACCTCCCTCAACAAAACTGCTATGTGACTTGATAGATCTTCTGCAAACTTTTTTTTTGTAACTCTCTATTAACTATTTGATAGTCCACCTCTATTTATCTAGTGCTTCAACTAGGTTACCAAAGGATTACACCGCGAGCATTGAGACAACTTTCTGAGAAAATTTTCAATGCCAAAATGATCTTCAACTCAATATCAGATCCAAATCTATGTCTGGAGCTAACACATATCCACCACGAACTATGATGGGAGCTAGTGCATTTATCTTATTTGCATAGACCTCAACACTTATCCAAATTGTTCATTGGAGGGAGCACTTATATCACAGGCAGGATGGAGCATCTATATAACGTTCAAGATCTTGTATGCTTTGATACCATATAAGAGAATTTGGGCAGAGACAAAATAAAATCCTAAAAAATTTTACACATAAAATACTATGCTTCTATTTTCTCTTTTCATTCAATACATTTACATATTTATAGGACTTGTATATCCTATATTATAGGAAACCTCCTATAACAACTCCCTTTAAATAGATGAGTTGTTCTAACTTCTAACAACTCAAATCCCTAAAACACTTGTATAACCTTGAATTTTACAATATTATACTAAGCTATACACTGTAGAGAAGGGGGATTCACTAGTCACAAGTTCCCTTCATTTAGAGAGCCTCATGAGGTGAACTACCCTAAACTACCTCAAGGAATAGCAATGAGAGTTCTAGAATCTGAAAGAGCAGATCATAAAGATTCTTTGGATAAACTGACAAACTTTTGGCCAAAGGACGACAACGCGGGATACAGACGACAACATGATGCGCTAGCATCCCATAGGCGCGCTAGCATCTCATACAGACTAGAAAGTGAGAATATCATAGAAAATGACAAAGTGACTACTTCTATTCTAATTGCTAAGGACTTCTAGAATACATGAAAGTAATAGAAGGTGATAGAACTGAAATAAAGTGAAGTAGAAATGATAGAGATAAGGAAAAGAAAGGAAATAAGATGTGCTCACAACGATCCAAGTAATGAAGCCTCTAGTTAGTAGATATATTCAATACCTATGTCTGCAAGATCGAGAGAAAGTGTTGGGGCTGTATAGGGGCTTTCCTCAGTCAAACCTCTGTTTTGGTGTTCCCACCTCCATGAAATGCCAGATAGAAAGAGAGAGTGTAACCGAAATGGACAAAGCGTGTGGTGAAAGAAAAACCTGCTTTAGGAGTTGAACCCACACCACCAAGTATGAGTGATTAAAGTAATCCCTGCTCAAGGAGGATAACCTGTATCACAAAAGAGGTGATACAAGCAATCCCCACTCAAGGAGGAGAACCCGTATCACAAAGTAAAAATGCAATAGAAAGGCGATATGGAATCCCAAGATGCTCACAAGTATGAGATAATGGCGATAGATGATGCAAAGAGTGTTGTGAGAAAGATAGCAATAGAGAAATGCAAGAGCCAAGGCTGATGAGAAGTTAGAAGTTGGAATGAGGCTAGAGTGAAGCTAGAAGCACTTGGAAGAATGGAGCTAGAGAGCCAAATGAATTGAAAAGATAACATTTAAGGAAGGAAAAGAAGCTTCCCAGGCGGTTACAAAGCATCTCGAGCTATTACCACTGACCAAAGGAGGTGAAAAGTGGAAAACATGCACGAAGGCGGTCATTTGAACATTGAAATGTTGTAGGACACTAACGTGACACACAGACGTCCGCGTGATGCGCTAGTGTCTGGATACATCACGCTACAAAACAACAAGAATGTGAAAAGCACAAGGTTTAACGCAAAGCTGACGCATAAGGGTAGCTGCTGAAAAGGGGTGCTAAGCATCCTGAGAGCGGAAAAGGCTAATACAAGGGCTAAAATGAGCCTACTCAAGATGCTAGGGGAGTGGACACTAAAGCAGGTGCAAGAATGTATGTGAAATTGCAAGGGGTGCAATTTTATGACTATACATACACATGACTTGTCAAGGAGGAAATGGACAAGAATACCACGGATGAAGGCCCCAATTGAATAAGGGATGATGTGTTAAACTTTCTCATCTAGAAATGGGAAAGTGTGGACAATTAGTGGTCGGGTCTTTGTTGTGTTGTATCTCTATTATTACTAGGTTGTGTCTGTGTCTTTCTACTACTGTTACTAAAGTCTTTTTTGATGTTTTGATGGTTTGGTTCCTTTTGGCCCTTTGGGATCACCGTGTAAAGGGTACAACACCTTGTAAATACTGCTTATATAATAAAAAACAAACCTAACAAATAATTTAATATTACTAACACTCATAATAACTATGTGAGTTATTAATTTAACTCACTTTACCTCACACTAACATAAATTCCCAACACTATCAATATTTCTAAGAATCCAATAATGCACTCAAGGACTAAACACATTTCAATTTGGTACCATTTTCTGAGAGAAAAGGTTGTAGAACATGAAGTTAGAATGGAGTATGTGCCTATGAAGGATTAGATTGCAGATATTTTCACCAAGGCACTTTCAAAGGACACCTTTGAGTATCTACGATAGAAGCTAGGGGTTATTGTCCCTCCTTGTTCTAACTAGATGAATAAGATGGTGCATCTTTCTAGGGGGAGAAATTCATGTCATATATGTTTCCTTGGAATGATGTGTGCTACCTCTTAGGGGGGGCTAGTAGTAAGGGGGAGTCCTGAAATAGTTGCATAGTTGTTGTGTATGTAAGCTACTTGAAGAAGATGTGTTGTTAGCCAAAGGGGGAGTATGTGTTGCCGTTTCAATAAAAGATCTTTTTGTCTGTTGTCCCTGAAGTTGAAATAGGTGATGTTTCTTTATATAGACATATATGGCCCTTTGTCCTTGATGTCAAAGGGGGAGAGTGAGAAATGCGTGCTACCATCAATGTCAAAGGGGGAGATTGTTGAAAGTTATTGTCATTGGTGTCAACACTGATAGTTGTCATTAATGTCAACACTTAGGAGATTGTTGGTAGTTGATTATCTTTGTTGTCAAAACTATTTGTTGATTGTATCTCATGTCAGAGATTTCTATATGTGAGTTTCATTTGTATCAACCTTGATTATTGGAAGGTGGTTAGTCCTTGGCATTGGTTATCATTGTTATATTTAGATCGGTCTAACAATGGTGATAATGTTCATGGTTGAATGTCATGCCTTATCTAAAGAAGTGTTGATGAATTCATGCCCTTTCAAAGAAGAATTGATGAAGTTCATGGTTGGATGTCATGCCTTATCTAAAGAAGAGTTGATGAAGTCATGCCCTATCAAAGAAGAAGTGATGAAGTTCATGGTTGGATGTCATGCCTTATCTAAAGAAGAGTTGATGAAGTCATGCCCTATCAAAGAAGTAGTTCATGGTTGGATGTCATGCCTTATCTAAAGAAGAGTTGATGAAGTCATGCCCTATCAAAGAATAAGTGATGAAGTTCATGGTTGGATGTCATGCCTTATCAAATAAGAATTGTTGATGTTCATATAATGCATTATTAATGTCAGCAAAGTTGTTTTCATAATGTTATATTAAGATGAGGATTAGAAGCATGAATAATAGTGGAGATATGTTGCTGAAGGTCTATAGTATGTCTTATGCTCTCTATTGATATTTTTGATGAAGTATATGTTGTTGAAAGAAAGTTCTGGCCTTCGCAAGTTGCTTAAGTGTTTCTAGTCCAAGAAGTTGCATTGAAGTCTGTCTGGGAGAATGCTCCACATTCCTCCGGTGTTGATTCTTTGGTCTTGTAGTTTGGTATTCAATGTCAGTGTTCTATGGACGTTGCACTCCTATCTTTTCAAGTCACCTGTGTTGCCGAGGAGAGTTCTATGAATTGCAAACAATTGGCAGTGTTGTTGGTTGTGCAGACTAGTTTGAGAAATACTCCACATTTCTACGCATTAATGTCTCTTCTCTCATAGCTTGGTGTATGTTCTCTCAATGCTCATGCAATGTATCAATTCCAATCTCACATGTTGAGGTGGTCTGCAAGCTAATATGTTAATGTTATATCTCATGATTATGCATTCAGTGCTTCTTGGATAAAGTATTATGTACCTATTTGATCTGTAGTGGTTGTTGATGGTATGACAGTATGAAAGAAGTGTATCCATGGAAGTGATGTTTGATGTTCAAGAAACATCCCCATGTGATCCACACATTGCTAATTGACCGCTTTGGTATCGTATTTTGTCTTAAGTTGGCTTTCTTAGTCTTTTGTGGATATCTGGCCGACAAGGTTTGTTCCTTTGCTTGGTTCATGTGCTTGGGGGGTTGCGGCAATAATGGAAGATGTGTCATGATAGATTTGGGCCCATACCTATCCTATTTTGGATTGCATCAAGTAAATATAAAATAGAAAAATGTTTTTGAGCCGATTGGTTATGCGCTTCATTGTTTCATCCACACGTTTCCTTGATGCCAACTTAGGTTGATGTGCGTTTGCATGTAAATTATTTTAGAAGACATTGAAAGAAGTGCTAATGGTCCTCTCTATCTTCGGGATATGACCACATTATGTTTTTGGTGGCCGACCAGTTGAATTCATTATTTATTCTCTTGCTGGATGACCTAATTGAAGAATTGAAGTGTTGTGGTGGATATAAATGCAAGATCATTTTTGGATGCAACAAGATGGAGAAGTGTACAAGTGAGAAAAAGTAAGTGTGCGAACTGTATTGAATATCCAACAGAGATAGTGCTAAAGTTTGTGAAAGGAAAGATCATTTGTGTTGTAACGCCTCAGTCAACAGAGTGTTGTGTTGGGAAATCATTGTAATTCTCTCTAAATCACATTGTATCCTGCTCTAAGATAGTGAATCTCATCATGTCCTTTTATCTTGCTCTTGAAATCGTGTTGTCTTCAGTTGAACAATTCTTCTATATCTTGCTTTAAGGCAATGAGCTTTCTTGCAAGTCATCTTGGTAGTGAGCTTATATTGTGAGTTAACTCTCACCATGGCTTTTCCCTCATTGAGTTTTCCACATAAATCTGGTGTCTCCTTATGCATATATGTATTCTCTATTTCCTTCTCTTCACTATTGTTTTGATTATTGCTATATCTTTCATTGGTAAAGTTTGCTGAAGTTTATAAGGTTCAAATTGCTATATTATGTTCTGCTTAAGGTTCTATCCTTATTCGCTAAAGGAGTTTGAGTTGTGCTTAAAGTTTTAAGTTCTGGAAGGGGTTAAGTTTTGTGTAGACTAATTCATCCCCCTTTCTCAGTCTTGGGAAGTGTTCAACATAAATATTATACTAAGATTATTAATTAATATTTAATTTCATTAATCATCTTTAATATTTATCCTTTCTATTTCATTTTAACCTCCTTTTTACTTAAATGGTCCTATTATATTTATATTAGAGAACAATTATCATATAAATATAATAGTATTGATTGAATAGTATAAATATGATATTGTAATGATGATATTTAAAAAATATTATCTTTTTCATTATAATTTTGTTCAATGTTCTTTGATTGAATAGTATAAATATAATATTGTAATAATGATATTTACAAAATATTATCTTTTTCATTATAATTTTGTTCAATGTTCTTAATTTGTTATTTCAATTGACTTTTTTTTTTTTTTGTTTATCTCATTTTATTAAATTTTCTTTTGAATTTGTATTTTCTTTGGATCCATTTGCCTTTTCGAGATTTTTAAGCAACATAATATTCAAGCTATCATATGTTTTTCTTTTGATGGATCACAAATTATGATCTGAAACATTGATACTAAAAATATATACACACTTAACATCTAAGAGCATTTTTAAACATATGGACATTAGTCAAAAAAATAGGATAAATAAAATAATTTAATGATAATTTATACTGATATAAATTTAAAAAATATATTGTTTTAATAAAAAATAATTTATGTGTGTTCAATTATTAATTTTTTTATGATATATAAGAGTTAGTTATAAAAATATTTATGATTATTAAAATATATTGAGATCATTTAGATTGTATATAGCTTATATTTTAAATAAAAATATGAAATTATTCTTAAAACAATGATATTTAATTTTGATCAAAACTCCCATTATTTACTTTCATGTGGTGAGTTGCATAATTTTAAAATATAGTAAAAATGAAGATCCTTTGATCTCTAGACATTTTCACTGGATTAGGCTGTGCTACACGTTCCAAAAATTTTGTTCATAGAAGGTTAGTTAAGATGTTTGCTTGAAGCTTTTGAAGCACCACTACTGGTAATAAGTGTACCCTGAAAGAAAATAGATTTATGCTTGACTGGATTCTTAACAGATAGTAAACTCTTGACTATTCATTTGTAACACTCTTAGACATTGTGCTCTTGAGTTCAAATGGGAGTAAAAATGCAGATGCAAGCGGCCGGCTCAATTAACTGATCTAAATAATAATAACAATAGTTATCATTGTTGGGGACAGTGATAGCCTTGCGTGAAGGCTCCCAGCAGAGTTCTGTGGAGTAGAGTGTTTTGTATTGTGCTCAGAATGGAGTTGCATGGCTTTAGGCTCACTCTGTGCCGAGCAACTCCTTTGTGCTCTACAACCTCCTTTACACACGTTGCCGCGCTTTCGCCCTCCGCCTTAACACTCAAATCGTCTCTGTCCATGAAAATCCCCCGGGTTTTTACGCAAAGCAAGTATCGCTCTATACGGGGCAATGCCAACATTCGCGGTGAAGAACCAGAAGAAGAGAATGAGGAGGGGAGGGAGAAGGAGAAGGAGAAGGAGAAGGAGGGCGCGGTTTTTGTTTCTATGGAAGACAGTAGGAAGAAGACGTTAGTGAACGATTTTTGGGGAGGGGTTTTGGAGGAAACGGGGCGGATTGAATGGCCGCCCTTCCAGAGAGTTTTAGGAACCACCGCCCTCGTATTGGCAGTCATCGTCGGCTCTTCTGCGGTTTTGTTGACTGTTAATGCGGTTTTAGCCGAGCTTTCCGATAAAATCTTTAATGGGACTGGTGTGCAAGGTATTTTCTCTTAATAAGAAGTGACTTCGCGATTTTATTTATGTAAAAACGGACTCCACCGGAATATTTGGGATGACATTTGTATTTCTGAATGGAATTATAGATTTGGGAATATTGTTTGTCTTGGAGTATCTGGTGAATCGGTTTGCATCCTTATATTTTTAAGTTGTCTGCAAAGAAATTAAGTTATGGCTGTTCTATGAATACTAGAAGAATCCATTAATTTTGAATAATTTGGATATTACACTCTTTAAATTCTTTAAAGATTTTTTTTATTTAAGTGTTTAACGAGGAATTTCCCTGAGAGACTGATGTAGGGAATAAGTATTTTGCGTTTCAAAGATTCGCTTTTGTATTCTGGGTTTCTGGAATGTGCTGTTGTATCATGTAACTTGCATTTTACTAATGATGTTTTTTATTTGGATAATCAAGCTTTTGGAAAAAACTGTGTAGAAGATTTTCAACAATGTTTCAGATCACACTGCAGTGATCCTTAAGGATGTTTTGATTGTTTAGATAAATTGGACAATAGCTTGGTAATATGTAATACCTGAATTTATAGAACAAACATTTATGGTTACTTAGCACCTTCAACTGTAATATGTAATCTTTCAACTCGCTTTACAAACATCTTTTCATCTTTCTGTTCTATTTTCCCTGTAAAGATATCTGGCAGTGGACTGGATTTTCAATGTTTTTTTCTTCACATTCATCGTTTCCGCCACAATAAACGAAGGGGATTACCTCGATCTGATGGCTTTTGTTGGCGGAGGATGTCCAAAAGTCTGGCATCAAAAAAATACTTGCAAACATGGATGAGTCGATAGGTTTGAATCTAGATGGTTTGCATAGCCGGAGCCCTCATCAATGTGATTCAGGTTTTAGTTGCTGCTGTTACGATAGCAGCAGACTTGTACATAGAGACCAAAATAATTTCAGTTTTCTTTCAAAGGATGAGCAGAAGAATTTCTCAAGAAATCTAGAAATGGTTTTGGTAAATATCTGCTGCTATTTTACATAGAGATCAAAAGTGGTGAAGCTGTGTAGGAGTGCGAGTTCCCCGAGTTTCAAGACCTGTACCTATTTGAATGGCTCTACAATAACCTACTATTATTGTTTGCTTTTCAATTTGGACGATTCTGAAATTCTCCAAGGAGAGAAACCAATAATAAATTTCATTAAATGTAAGCTGAGTAGTGAATCGACAAATGCAATGCATTTTATACTGATAAAGCATTAGAAGCATGAAAAACTATTATCATTCTAAGCAGGGCACCTTTTCTAGATGGTAAATTAACAAATGGTCGTTGATAACAGGCATCACATACTAAATTTTTATCGCTCATGAGTTGTATCATGTATGGGCACAGCAGTTAGAAACTCTAATTCTGACGCATTAGAAACTCTAATTTGGGTGCTTTTTTTAATTTTAATATATTCTTAGTTTCTGCTAGCAGCTTCATTCTGTCTTTATCTAGCAGATTTTTGGCGCCTCCTTTTGGGTATTATAGGAGCTGTTTTCAAATCTAAAAATGGGCTTTTTTTCCTGCTTTTTATTCAGGTGACTGCAGTTTTATTTTATAAAATTTCCTTGGGATAAGGATGCCTAAAGTTAAGTTGTTTTTATTTATTTTCTGGATGGCTAGATACTTATAGGACAAATTTTTGGTGATTGGAAAAACTAAAAGTAAGCCTCTTTTGGAGCATATTGTTCAAGGGTTATTTACAACCCTTGGCAATTCTTTTCGAGAATGCTTTTGCTCCCCTAGAATTGCAGGCTTATTCTGATTTCAGTTATTGTTTTAGGTTTTTGTACTTTCAATTTTTTTGGTATGCAAGTTAAGACACTCCAACTGTGAGCTTGTCTGAATGCTAAGACAATTGAATTTTGTTCGAACTCTAGAGTGCAGAATCTGCATACCATGTGCTGAATTTTAAGATGGTATTAGGACACTGTTGCTAATATTTTTCAAATTTGTGAATGGAATTTGTTGCTGCTTGTGATGGGGAGTTGCAAAAAGATTTCAGTACCTTACTTCAGCGATTGAAGCATCTAGGACCTCTGAAAAGTATATGGTGTGATATCCTAGTTACTCTAGTGTTTGGAGTATTGATCAACATTTGTGAGAGGTTGCTGATGTGATTTAATTTCAACATGTTCCGGAAGCTGCAATCGTGATTAGGCTGTCTTAGAGAATGTGACTGCCTAGAGGATGCAGAGGTGCAGGTTGTAGATGCTATTGGAAGAAGTCAATATTTGGGTCTTTGTGGAAACTGTGTTCACACCTCCAATTGATCTTGCGTTGTTGGTTGAATATAACAAGAAGATGGCCAAGGAAAAGCGTATCATCTTGGATTTTGCGAAGGATCATTTGATTCCTCACATTGCTGAAAATAAATCAGCAAAGGAGGTGCATAATTTATTGGCCACTCTTTATTAGAGTGTGAACATCTCTTGTAAGATGTTGACTAACAAACTCAGTGCCACATGCATAAGTGATAGACACAACAACCACCTACTTGATGAAGATCACAAAACTTTGTGATCAACTTGTAACAATTGGGATTAAGATGAAGGATGAAGAGATGGTATCCGTAACCTTAAACAAGTTCTATTTGTTTACTCTCCTTTCTAGTAAAATGAATACTTGAAATAATGAACATAATTAATAATGCATACCAAATAGAGGAGTAAAAATATGTCTTTATTCACACATGAAGTTATTACAGAAGTAGGCTAGAGATGGTTAGACAAGGATCAGTGTTGATCCAACTAGATCATACTATTTTCCTTGACGATACAAAATCCATTTAAAGAACCCAATAGTTTCCAAGAGGAACACAACTGTCAACTAACTCTTATAACCAATCGAAACTAACAAATAATTAATACATAGTTGGATAAACCATATTATTGAAACATAGTAATAGGCATTGTGATGAAACATACACTTGTACTGAGAGGGGGAGGGAGGCGAGGGGTGAAATAGTATAGGTCAAACTTTTATTTTTTGCAACTTAATCAACCACAACAGTATTACTTCAAAAATTAATCATCCATAGCAATAGCATACATGCAAGATCTAGCAATTAAGAACACAAAAATAACACAATTTTACGTGGAAACCCTTACGGGAGAAAACCACGGCAAAATATTGCTTGTATGAAAACTTCTTACAAATTTAATCAGCTCCAACCTATTGGAGACACAAAATTGATGCTAAAAGATCTCTTATATATCTGCTCACATATCTCTTTGTAAATCTACTCAAATATCTTTTTATTTCTGCTCTTCATATGAATGTTATTCCATGAAAATTGATTGTATTTCCCTCTCTTAAACCTCTATTCATACTTGTCCAAACACCTCTTAACCCAAGGGAGGCGACCTTTCCAGGAGGGTCAGCTAGCAGTAAATAATTTTTATTTGATTTATTTTCTTTGCCCAAGGATGGCCGCACCTCTCAAGGGGGCTGCCCCTCTTTGGGAGCCCCAAAAATAATATTTATATATTTTTAATTTAATTATCCCCAACTTGGGGCGGCACCATGAGGGGGGTTGTCCCTATTTAATATTGCATATTTTTTTTTGTTTTACAAATCCTTCTCTAAAGTGGCGCTAGACATGGGTTGGCCCATGTGTACAATAAGTTGTTGTTTTGCACAAATAATTAACTCCTCATCACTGACAAGCCCTTTGACATCAATGACAACATTTTTCCAACACATTGAACACTAACTACACTCTCCATCCTAAGAACCGCTTGTTTGAGGTGTTTATGTTCATGAGAAGCTTCCCACTTTGCAAAGCTTTGGGATTATTTTATTTAGTTAAAAATCAGACTTAAGCTACTTTAGTTAGATTGAAAGATAGTTGGAATCAAGCTCAAGAAAAGTGGCAAAAAAGAATTTGGAAAGGGTTAGGAAAAGGAAAATGATACAAATTCTTCTTGAGAAGAGAAGAAAGATTTGGGCCACATCAAGTGTGTCAAGTGCCAAAAGTTTGGCCACTATGCCTCTTAGTGCTTTGAGAAGAAAGGGAAGGGCAAGTAACAACAATAGTAGAAGTAGTCTGCAGGGAGTGAAGAAGCTTCAATGGTAGATGAGCTCTCATCTACCTTTTCCCTACCTTTTCCATGGTTTGATGTTTATCCATTAACACTACTTTTGATGTAGGGTGGTATATGGACAACAAAGTATCTAGACACATGACCTTTGTAATGTCCCCTTTTTCAGCGTGATCATGTTTGATGGTGGTTAGCCTATTACTTAGACTCTCGTAGGCTAATAGGTTGGGTTAGAGGGTCAGTGGTATTTTCTGGAGGAGATGGTCGTTCTCATTTTCAAAGTTCAGTGATTGGCTCACTGCAGGCCTTGGCAGTTCAGGAGTTGACAGCTTCAAACGGCACAGAGATATATGGAGTTTTGAGGAAGTTATGATTATTTAAGTGATTTAAGTTATATTAATTTAATACTTTATTATAAAGTCAAATTGACTTTATTCTTTTAATATCACTTAAATATTCATAAAAGGGTGATTTAAAATTATCACTTATGCATAGAAGTGGGCGCCCAAGTATTTAATTTGGAACTATTGAAAAAAGTGAATTAAATATGATTTAAAATATTTAATGATTGCAAGTGGCGTCACTTTCTTGAAAGTCGTGCCCTTTTGGATATAAGGCATTTTGGCAAAGAGAAACTCACTTATTGATTATTTCGACTTTGCCTTTGAGGTTTTCTCTGTGCTTTCCTCTGTGAACAGAGTTTGAGCAATATTTCCATTGGAGAACGCAATCTCTTCGATGTTGAGCATTTTTGAGACTGTGAGAGACCAGTTGAATTAGTGCAACTGTGAGGGCTTCATTCAGAAGTTCTACATGCTTCTATTAGAGTTTTATCATTCAGTATTTTCTTGTCTGCAATAAGGAAAGGGGGTTTCTTCTCCAGAGACGCCATCTTCAACAGATCTCAGCTTTCAGTTATTTCTTTTGGTTTCTTCCTTGGCCGTACCATTTTCCTTGGGATTTGTGCCTTCCTGGAGGTTTGGCATGTGAAGCTAGAAGCTAAAGCGCCTTCTCTTTGGTTCCAGATTGTGCTTCATTCTTGGCGGCTACCTCTATTAGCCCTTTGTATCCTGTCTCAGAGTGGGAGAAGTCATTTTTGGAGGCTAGGCGTCCATATTTGCCAGTTTTCACCATTCTTGGCTGGCAAGTTGACTTATCTTTTTAAATAAATAATCTGAAAGCATTTTGGTATGTTTATCACTTGTGATCTATTTGTTTCAGTAAAATAATACCTTCTGCACTTCCATTATGTAGAAAATAGCTCAGTTTTACAGTTTATGAGCTTTTATATGATGTGCCCCTTCTCTTCTATCTACAAACTTTCTTTAAAAAACTAAAAAACACAAATAAGATAAGGAAAAATACAGGGGTTTGAATTGTGAGCCAGTAGGGTTCATCACAGTGGTATCAGAGCTTTGATCCTGCCAGCCTGGAGGGTTAGTAGCTTCTATGTGGTCACATCAGGACAGATTTGATAGGTACTACTCACGCAGGGGTCCTGGATATCGGAGAAGTACCTTTGAACCGTTTCCGGCATTTCCATTTGACGAACAGGACAAAGATTTAGAGTTGGATAACATGGCTGACAGAGATGAGGAAGGACCATACAGGAACCGTCTTAATGACGAGGAGAGGGAGGCCAGAGATGTACTGAGAGGCCTTGTTGTAGGACAGGAACAGGTGGTGAACATCCTCCAGTAGCTAAGTACCAACGTCCAAAATTTGAGCATTCAAAGAAGGCCGAATCGGGATCGAGATCAGGAAGGTAGTGTACATGGAGATAGATAGAGGACAGTTACTCCAGTACGCACCTATGACAGGCCTACTCAACCAACATTTATTAGAAATGATCCTGTTGAGGAGAACGTGGCTGAGGGAGGTGATGTAAATTTTGCAGATAACATCATGACACAACATGATGAGTGGGATGCTTTGCCCCAAAGAGTTAAGGATCACCTTAACTTCGACAGATTTCTGAGCCAAAAAAGAGAGCATGGCAGGAACTGGATAGATAGGAGGCCTGAAAACAGGTATAATGATCTAAGGCAGGCTACCAACAAACTTACTTTAACTAATTTTGATGGCAGTGGCAAAGTCACAGCTCGAGCCTGGGTGAGCAAACTAGACACTTTTTTGACACTACGTCCAATGGCAGAAGAGGATTCCATAAGATTTGCAACACTTCACTTGGATGGCGTGGCACATGACTGGTGGCACCATGGCATGGTCACACTCCATCATGATAGGATCACTTCTTACCAAGAATTCACTGACAGATTGGTTGAGAGGTTTGACAGGCGTGATCCAGAACTTTACTTCAGAGACCTTGCTCAACTGAAGCAGTTGGGTAGTTTGGAGTCTTATATTGGTGAGTTTCAGAAGCTCTCGGTTATGGTTACTGGAATCTCAGAGAGGAGACTTGTCATTCTATTTGTAGAAGGTCTCCATGAGCCAATGAAGGGTTGGATCAAGGCATTCGATCCACCTACCTTGCACGAAGCTATGAGAAAAACTCGTAGCATGGAACTTACTGCGTCACGTGGCAAGTTCACTTCAAATGCAGAAGCATCTACATCCTATACTGATAGCCATTCAGAACCTAAGAAATCAGAAAAAGTTGATGAAAAGAGGAAGTTTGCAGCTCCTTTGGACCAAGAGACAATAAATGATTTGCGTAGGAGGAAGCTATGTTTCTATTGCAAAGCTCCTTATGACCAAAACGGAAAAACCACAATTGTCCTCTTAAGCCTAAGGGTACAAATAGACAAATGGAGTGGTTTTATGAGGGTGATGACATTGCTGATTTAACGGACCAGCAAGCTGGTTTTAAGGATGGGAGTATGCGATCTATCATTCTCATCAATGCAAAAGGTGAGAAGATAGAACAAAAGATTCTAGAGGAGGAGGAGCTTGAGATGATTAAGGAGGATTATCATTTTGCTTCTAGTCCCATGGGATCAGAGGTGTTTGATTGGGATCAGTATAGTTATGAGGCTCAGTTTGTACACAATCCTCTTTATGAGGCGGATGCTACATCTTCTTGTGATAATCCGCTCTTTGAGGTGGATGCTGATTCTACTCTTGACCCTGATTTAGGGGTAAGCTTTGATCATAGTATCGGAGATTCCGTCAATGCATTGGGATTTCAGATAGAGCTCATTGAGGAGATTCCTAGTGTGTACATGGTCAGGAGTCTACACAGTTTCACTTTCAGTCATCATGTACATGACTTGTTTCGGATGCACAATTCTGGAATGCACGTGTTAGACATGTTGGATGATAGCATATCTCGTGCAGTTTTAGGGAGTAGGTGTTGTTAGTGGTTTGACTTGCTTTCTTATGAGTTCCTCTCTCCTGTGACAGATGGTGTTGAGATTGACAGGGTACATCATGATGATCCAGCTGATCAGATTTGGGAGTTACAGGAGAGTTAATGACAGTAGGGACATTTCACGACACTATCCTTGGGATCCTAGTGGAGTGGTTGATTCTTTGCTGTTGAGAATGCTTGCGGACAAGCAATTTCTGGGAGGGCGGACTGTAATGTCCCCTTTTTTGGCGTGATCATGTTTGATGGTGGTTAGCCTATTACTCAGACTCTCGTACGCTAACAGGTTGGGTTAGAGGGTCAGTGGTATTTTCTGGAGGAGTTGGTTGTTCTCATTTTCAGAGTTCAATGATTGGCTCACTGCAGGCCTTGGCAGTTCAGGAGTTGACAGCTTCTGACGACACAGAGATATATGGAGTTTTGAGGAAGTTATGATTATTTAAGTGATTTAAGTTATATTAATTTAATACTTTATTATAAAGTCAAATTGACTTTATTCTTTTAATATCACTTAAATATTCATAAAAGGGTGATTTAAAATTATCACTTATGCATAGAAGTGGGCGCCCAAGTATTTAATTTGGAACTATTGAAAAAAGTGAATTAAATATGATTTAAAATATTTAATGATTGCAAGTGGCGTCACTTTCTTGAAAGTCGTGCCCTTTTGGATATAAGGCATTTTGGCAATGAGAACCTCACTTATTGATTATTTCGACTTTGCCTTTGAGGTTTTCTCTGTGCTTTCCTCTGTGAACAGGGTTTGAGCAATATTTCCATTGGAGAACGCAATCTCTTCGATGTTGAGCATTTTTGAGACTGTGAGAGACCAATCGAATTAGTGCAACTGTGAGGGCTTCATTTAGAAGTTCTACATGCTTCTATCAGAGTTTTATCATTCAGTATTTTCTTGTCTGCAATAAGGAAAGGGGTTTTCTTCTCCAGAGACGCCATCTTCAACAGATCTCAGCTTTCAATTGTTTCTTTTGGTTTCTTCCTTGGCCGTACCATTTGCCTTGGGATTTGTGCCTTCCTGGAGGTTTGGCATGTGAAATATGCTAACCAAATTTTTCGAAGGAATAACACAAAATAACCAGCAATAGATGATTGGATTAGCGTTAGCCTCAAATCAAAATCTGAACTGGAATGGAAGATACTGAACTTGAACTGAAGAAACTGAATTGGAATAGAAGAACTACTCAACGTCAAGAATGTGCACTCAAGATCCCACTGAGGGCGAGGTGCTAACATATGACGGAGTCTAGAAATTGAAATTAAGAACTATTAGGCGGATAACCAGCCATGAGAAACAATTCCACGCTACCACCAAACAGTGGGGGGAAAAGATTACAAATGAAAACAATTCATCCGCTGCGGCGGGCATCCACAGAACTGTGGGGATTCACCACTATGAGTGGGTATGAGTTATTACAATAAAATGAACCACACTGGCGGTAAACCATCCAGGGGACTTATGTGAGAAGATACAGAAAGAAATTGCAGCAATTAAAAACTGGAACAGTACTACTGTTTGCAGTTTGTACAAATGAATAATAAGCTGCAAAATTACTTAGAAATTACAATGATCTTCAAACACAAGATGGATAGATGTTTTTCAATGTTTGTAGAACTTTCTAACAGCAGATAATAAATCAGAAATCAGAACTACTACAAACTGATACAAAACTGTGAAACTGGAAATATCAATCTGCAACTATGAGAATCAATGAAATCTTCATAACTCACTCAATTCTTCTCCGAATGACGTGAAACGAGTTGCAAATGCACCATACAAGTCTGGCGCCCAAGTTAGAATCCAGAAACAGCAACCAAAGTCCTTAATTTATTTGGCACGAATCCCAATGCAGCTCTAAATGGTACGGCCCCTTGAGAAAATCGACTTTGCAATATAAAATCAACAACTTCAAAATAAAATCTGATTTTTGGTGGAAGTTGGCGCCTCCAGTCAACAATTAGATTGCTCAAACACCCAGAACTAAATAAAAATCACTCAGCAAGATACGAACAGAAAACAGCTTCAGCTGTAGCAAAACCAGGAACTTCAAAACTGTAGAATTCACCAAATTTCTCAATCTTTATTGCTCAATCTGCTAGTCTGATGTGAGAAGCAGCAATGTTCCAACTAGGTGTTGTATTTCAAACACGAAATTGGGAATGGGCTAGGAGGTAGCATCCTCGAAGCAATAGCAAAATGTCCATAGTCATTTTGACAGCATAACAATAAGGTAATTGATGGATATCCAATGCTGGAGTCATGTCTTCATTTTATAAGAAATGAGAAACTCTTCAACTTCCTCAATTGGCACGCCAAAAGACAACCATTTGAATTCTCCTTATTTTCAAATTTCATAAAATATATTCCTCATAAAGTGGCGTCCACTTTCCTCCAAGCATAAATTCAAAAATATAAAATATTAATATCACCTTATGACAAGGCGTACCCTTCAAGTCCCCTTTTTAAAACAACTTGCAAGTTGTATCCTTAGGCCAAGGGGTCAATTGAAAAATATAACACTTATGCCAATACTTAGTAAATTTCAACAAATAAGGCTTGAGAGGAAGATATTGAAACAACCAATAATATGCTCACCGAAGAGAAGACTGAAGACAACCAACTGCATACTGCCACAGCCATCATTTACTAAAAATAGTAAATAAAAATGAAATGCTACAAAAGCCAAGCCCATGAAACCCTAATTTCCACCTCATTCCAGTCTACGGGTTCCGGAATAGACTGAAGAATGCCAATGCTGATCACTGATGAGAAGGGGACATTACAGCATGTGAAGCTAGAAGCTAAAGCGCCTTATCTTTGGTTCCAGATTGTGCTTCATTCTTGGCAGCTACCTCTATTAGCCTTTGTAGCCTGTCTCAAAGTGGGAGAAGTCATTTCTGGAGGCTAGGCGTCCATAGTTGCCAGTTTTCACCATTCTTGGCTGGCAAGTTGACTTATCTTTTTAAATAAATAATCTGGAAGCATTCTGGTATGTTTATCACTTGTGATCTATTTGTTTCAGTAAAATAATACCTTCTGCACTTCCATTTTGTAGAAAATAGCTCAGTTTTACAGTTTCTGAGCTTTTATATGATGCGCACCTTCTCTTCTGTCTACAAACTTTCTTTAAAAAACTAAAAAACACAAATAAGATAAGGAAAAATACAGGGGTTTGAATTGTGAGCCAGCAGGGTTCATCACAACCTTCAACAAGTTTTAGGAGTAGAAGGTTGGCATACATGTTGAGCTTGGTGACAATGCTGCTTTTCTTGTTTTGTGGACTAGAACTATCTCTTTTTGCATGCATTTTGGTGATATTCTTGATCTTCATTATGTTCTTTATTTTCTAGATTGACAAAGAATTTGCTTTCAATTTCAGCCATGATAGATTTAAGGTGTGTGGTTGAAATTGATGATCAACAAGTTATCATAAAAAATCACAGCCAAGATCTGGGTCAAATATTGGTCAAAGGTTTTTATAAAGGAGGCCTTTACATGCTGATTGCTAATCCAATTAAGTAGGCAACCTTGATACATGCCAGTGACAAATTTTGTGAGCTTTGGCACAAGAAATTTGGTCACTTGTGCTATGGAGCTCTACCTCTCGTCAAGAATATGGTTCATAGATTGCCAGATTTGAAGATAGATTGGTGTATGCAAGGGATGTGCACTTGGCAAGCACATCAAGACTGGTTTTCTTAGCAATGAACACAGACCAAGATGAATCCCAGATTTGATCCATTTAGATGTTTGTGGATCTATGTTAGCACCCTCATTGGTTGGAAATATTTATTATGTTCCTTTCATTGATGATTCTCCAAGAAAAATCTAGATTTATTTGATGAAGACTGAAGATCAGGTCTTTGGAAAATTTCAAGAGTTCAAAGGTGTTGTGGGAAATTATATAGGTAGAAGGATTAAGGTGTTGAGCTCTAACGATGGAGGTGGGTATATCTTCAAGGACTTTGATTTGTTTTGTAAAGATGCACAAATCAAGAGGGAGCTGACAGTGCCTTAAAATCCTCAACAGAATGAGGTTGTACAGAGGAAGAATAGGTCGATCACGGAGACTGCTAAGTCTATGATTTATGACTTAGATCTGCTCATGTTTCTTTGGGTTGAATCATGCAACAATGGAATATACATATTAAGTAAGTGCCCTCACAAGGTATTGAAGGACAAGACTCTAGAAGAAGCCTTGATTGAGAGAAACCTGATGTTTCACTTTTGAGTGTTTGGAAGTCCTATTTATATTCATGTGCTAGAAGAGAAAATGACCAAGTTTGAATCCTCCAGCTTAAAGAGTGTCTTTGTGGGTTACAGTGAGTCTTCCAAGGCTTATAAAATTTATTTTTCATCACAAAGAAAGATTGTAGTGAGCAGAGATGTTAAGTTTGATGGAGATACATTGTTTTCTAAGCCTTAAGAGCCTCCCATGGCGGTTGCAGATGGAGAGTAGGTTCCTGTTCCAAGTTTTGATCAGCAAAGATGGTAGTCCCTCTTGCTGATCAGCCAAGTTCAATAAGGAAGAAGACACCTCAGTCTTATCTAAAACAATCAAGAAGCCATTTACCAAACTTTGCAGGAGGCAGAAGAACAACGTGGAGCATTGAAAACTTTTTGAGGGTGAATCCTCCATCTAAGAAGTTTCCTAGTTATGTTACTTTAATGTCTTCCATCATTAATGTTGATCCTTCTAGTTTTGTGGAGGCTGATATAGAGAAGTATGACAAGATGCCATGGCAGAGGAGTATAATTCGATTATTCAAAATAGTGTTTGGGAGATTTTGCCAACACCTAAAGGGAAATTAATGATTGATTCAAAGTGGTTGTACAAGGTGAAATATGCAATGGATGGAAGCATTGAGAAATTCAAGGCCAAACTTGTTGCACATGGGTTCTCTCAGAAAGATGGAGTTGATTATGATGAGACCTTTGCTCTAGTTGCTAGGTATACTTTTGTACAAGCAATTATGTCTCTTTCTTCTCCTTTGGTCGGCCTTTATATTAGATAGATGTAAAAACAATGTTTCCATGTATGTAGGTTAAGGCGTTCCAGTTGCAGGTTTTTTTGAAGGCTAGGAGAGTTGAATTTTGTTCAAACCTCAGAGTATAGAATCTGCATGTCATTTGTTGAATTTCAACTTTACACACTCCACTCGATTCTGAACTTTTAAGAAAGAGGGATTCTGCCCTTTCATTCCATACATCAAGGATTTCCTTTGATAGTGGCTTTGGAATAACAGTATAACTCCAAGATGAGTTTGTCATATGCCCCAAAATTCAGATTGGATTTTTTTTTTTTTTTGATTATAAGACATTTAATGATTAACAAGTTGACATACATGCAAGAAAATGTGGAAATACATTTTGAAAGTTGCACCCATTGTGGGAACTTTTATCTAATTACTCCTTAGTCTATGTTTTTTGACCCATACATCCCTATTATAGTGTAAGATCGATAATCATCCTAAGCAGAATTCAGGACTTCATGCAACTCATATTCAATAATCAGCAAGGTATGTGATGAACTCCATAGTGCTCTGCCCATAAAGAGATGAATGAGTTTACAATGAATTAGAACTTCATAAAATGTTACCATATCATATTTGGTTTAGTTTGATTCCACTTCTATTGTTTAGTTATCACCCAAGAGCTTATATCTCTTTTATTTCTTGTAGATAAGTTGATAACCTAGTCTTAACTAATAAATTCATCTCACTTAATTTCTTTCTTTTAAGATCCATCATAGTTCTAAATTTATCATCTCGGAAAATTATTTAAGTTGTTGTTTTATCGTTCCATTGGTAATGATCCCCTATTTCCACTTTATTAAGCATTAGTAGGTTTAGGCATTCTGCCCCTACATCATTGCCCCTCCGTTAGAGTCTATACTGGTTACATCTCGTAAGGTTTATTTGATTAACTCATTCTTGTTGGGACTTTACTTTTGCCAAAACCAATTATCAAATTATTCTAATACTTATCTCTCACTGATTTCTTAGGATGAGTTCAACAGCTCATATATATTTATCGACCACCACAGATCACAACTCTCTTGCAGTCCTTAGTTTTACAACTTAGTGAACAATGAGTAGATATTGCTTTTCTCAAGGGCTTCAAATAAATCTACATTTCCTCTTTTCGAGCCGAGGATACAAATCATGAACATGGGCAGCAAGTATAGTTCTAGTTTAGCTAGTAATATCATGCTGCTGGTATCATCGTTTTTAATTAGTGAGTCTCACTTTGAAAGTTCAATAAGTCCATTAGGAAGGTACATAGTTAATCAATCTTGCTTTCAAGTTCAATTTAACTTGTTCATTTAGACGAGTCATTTCTAAACACCCGAGTAGTAATTCTTAACATGGGAACAATCTAGACCTTTAATAACAGCCCAACAGATTTACTATAATAGAGTTCCATGAACCAGCATTTTACCCTAATTTTCATTTGTCTATCATACAGACTGGTACATCCAAGACAGACACAAATCTTAACTAGGCTTGAACAAAAGTTATAACAGCAGATTGAGTTCAGCCTAGCCTCTACTTTTCCCTTGAACAACTGTCGTCAATGCATTTCCTTAAAATGATGCAAATCTGATCAACACTTACTTGACATGGTAACTGAGCATATAAGACCACAGATCTAACAGTGTTTTTAATTTTGAATGACCCTTCGCAGTTTAGTCGTCAAGTCTCATAGTTAAATCCATAAGCATCTTATAATGACTTTCCTTGAAAATCTGTGTCGACATCTGCATAAGATTCTGATCTATTACCTGACTTCAGGACCTGCATACAAGGGTAAATTATTCTCCTTAATTGACAGCAGATTGAGTTCAGCTTAGCCTGTACTTTTCCCTTGAATAACTTTAGTCAATGATCTTCCTTTGAATGATGCAAATCTGAACACTTACTTGACAGTGTAACTGAGCATATAAGACCATAGAATAATCCCGTGGAGCTAACAGTGTTTTCAACCATATGATTCTTGTTGGAGTCCATGTTGAATTTCCCAGTTCATGCCTATTGCTGAAAAATTAACTTGCTTTGCTAAAATGTCATCCTAGTTTGTGTCCCCTTTGCTGTCTCAATTTACCCAAATCAAATTGAAATCAAAATTCTTGTTGTCTATGTGTGAGGTTAGTCTTTTATAGTAATTCTGAGCCAATTGAGTATGCATGTGTAAAAGTCACCTAAAATTGTCTAGAGTAATCAAAATCACTAAAATACTTAAAAATAACAAGATTGCTATTTTTAGTAAGTTTGCATATAAGCATGTATGGATCTAAAAATTTACCCAAAGCTTCGGGAATGCACAGTCAACTTTGAGAGTTAGTTTTGACCCAAAAATCATACTTAGACAGCAAGTTATTAAACTTTCATAATTTTAGAAGTTACGAAAAAAGCTTAATTTATAGTTTTGAAAGTTCAAACGATGGGATTGGGCTCTAAAAATTGGCGAAATTGGCGAAATTGGCGTCACAAATTTTTGGGCAGTGATTAAAGGTGTAACAAAGTAGTACATGCAAAAAACTAAGCCAACTAATCACATGATCAAAGGATGTTTAGAATGTAGCACATCAGTTAATGATGCAAAAGACCTAAAAGGAGAATCCATTGAAGGAGAAGAGTAAAACACAACCACAATGAACAAGTCTCTTTAGGACCATTTTTAAGCTAGAAATTAAGTGCTACAATATGATAATATACATTGGTAGGACAAACAATATCATTTTGGTTGAGATAATAGAAAAGTATGAATTGAAAAATATTGTGCATCCTAATCCTTAAAAATGTTGTGGTTGTTGAAGGGAAACCAAATACCGATAAAATTAACAATGTAAGGTGAAGTTTAAGATTGACAGGTATGAAGATGAGGTCACCTACAACATAATGTTGATGGACTACTATCATATTCTACTTAGACAACCATGGCAATATGATAGAAGAACAAACATAATAGATTTATAAATATGTACACCCTAAAGAAAGGAGATAAGAGGTATAAATTAGAACCGCTTAGTGATTAAGACAAAAAAGTGGACAATAACCTAATGGTGTTATTGGTATTAGGGAAGTAATATTTGAAGGAAGGAAGAAAGAGGATGTTTGTCTGACATTCATGCCAAAGTGCACAAATGAAGGTGCCATTGAAGGTAAAAGGAGAACATATAGCATGTAATAAGAGGAATTTAAATAGGTATCAAAGATATTAGAATAATATAGGGACATCATGTCATACAAGATATGATGAAACACAATTATACTATAAGGGGAGGGCGGGGGAGTTGGGTGGGGAGGGGTTTGAATCAGTATAATACAATCTTTTACTTTCAACTTAACAATTTCAATAACATCAATTGCACAATATCAAAAACAAGAACACATGATTTAAGTGAAAGGTGATGGAGTAACTAATGTTGGCGTTATCAAATTTTAACAAGGCTTTCTAGGGGGATTGTTTGGTAGTGGCATGATAATTGGTGCAATGTTGTGAAGGGAGACTAGGTGCATATTTTAATAAAAATGCCAATGTTGTAAAGAATTTTACTCAAGTTATGATTATGATTTCATGCCATTGTACAATCACTAAGGAAATAGAGGTAGTATTTGCTACCCAAGGACGTATTTTATATAGATCATTGAGCACTACAATTTATCAATAGTCGAGGTAAGCTAAATGTGAGGCAATAAGTGGGTCAAGTACTTGTAAAATTAATAATTTGTACTAACGATATAAGTGAAAATTTAGATAAGTGAGTTGCAAACTTTGGATTAATCAAGGAATACTATATGTAGGACGAAGACTTTCAAGAGGTATGGAAGGTGCACAAGGAATTCAAACATGTGGGCCAAACTCAATGGTCAGAATACATATTGAAGGATTGCTTTTCGTTTAAGGGCGCACATATGTGTGTAATATCAAAAATCGCTCACCCTCTATAATTAACACTCGTTATAGTGCTCACTATTGTATCATGTTTTAGGTTCCACTTATCTATTTTCCCTAATTTAAAGTGCCAAATTTGGTGTTCTCTATGTTTCTATTTGATTTTGCACTCATTCTTGTGTGCCTAACCCTTTTTTTATTTGTTCGCAATCCTTTTATTTTTGTAAATTCTTGGACTATACCATGACCACAATTATGTCTTCACAATCATAGTAGTGTCCTAAATTTTTGAAATCCGTACACATGTTTAAACCACCTTTTATATTTTTTTTTGTTGACCAAAAATCCTAATTGCATTACTTTTCTACATTTTTCTATTGACCACTCCCTTTTTTCTATAAAAAGAACCTTTTTGGCAACATCCTACCTCTTATTCACTCTATCTCTCTTAAGGATTCTTTTTATTTGTTCTTAGTCATTCCTCTATTCTCTCAGCTGCACCACACTTATTTGGCTAGTTATCTTTACATTTTGTATCCTATCTATTTCCAAAAGCTCTCATTCTCTCTTTCTCCCAAAGGATTGCACCTATTGGAGATCTACACGGTAATATGATTAATTTTATTTTTTATAGGTTTTTTTTCTCTATTTTGATTGTAGCACTCAAGGGCTTTAAGTTTATGAGGAAAATCTTCAATCATTGAGATACCTAATTCTCTCTTTTTGGGTAAAACTTAGTTTCTCATATTTTTCTCCCCTCTAACATTGCAATTTGTTGTAGATTTTTATTTAAATTATTCTCTCATTCTAGAATCTCATTTACAATATCATTTTCATTTAAGAGTAAACTTATCTCCTTAGATTTATTTCACTATTATTGCACATTGCTACTATAGTTTCTAATCCAAGTATCATCCTAAGAACACAGTACAAAATCTATTTGGCTACTTATGAAGGTCAAAAGACCAAAATAGGGATTTGAGCACTTTGGTATTATCCTGTGCAACCACTCTTTTCCCCTATCCCATACACATGCTTTTTGTTGAGATCTCCTCTATGGGTTTATTATTCCACATGGTGGCTTTGTATCTCTAATCCTTTCTTTTCATTTAAGCTATTTTCCTTAATTTTTTGTAGTTTATCATATTCTAGAATATTAGTTATATCCACATTGTGTTCATTTTATAGGCCTTAAACTTGTTTGTCTACCTATTTTTATTTTCCTGTATATAGGGCTAGACTGCGACCATGTTGATGTCTACATCCGTATATTAGAAATCAATTCCTTCACCAAAATTAAGTTTACATCAATCATTGAACTAATTTTTACGTTCTTCATCTTGGCTTATACTCTTGGAAATTTCCATTTTATTAGTATAATCTCTATTTAAACCTAGTTTCCGTTTGTACAAAATGAAGACCATGAATGCATTAATTAGATTAATAATCCAATTTTATGTTTCTATACTTCTTTTCTTAAGGAAAGTAATTTGATTGTTAGTCTAGTCAATACACATTAGAAAAACTAAAATTAACCTCCCTTTCATATTAAGATAACCTATTTTTTATCTTTTGGTGTGTACCTAAGAGGTCAATGCATGAAAACCTTATAAAGGAGAAGTATAATAGAGGGCTAGCTAGATATTTTGGCATGGACAAGACTTAGCCACATATGAAAATATATGTTAGGAACTTTATGCAACAAAGTAGGGCGTGCCAATTAGAAAAAGGGAAAATTCAAACCATAGGGCTTTACAAATAAATACTAGCTCCAAAGAAACTATGGGAGCATTGAAGTATGGATTTTATTCTAGGTCTATCAAGAACACACAATGACCATGACTTGATATTTGTGATGACTGACAATTTTTTTAAGATGGTACACTTTATACATTGGCAATATAATAGTGACACCACTCGAGGGGTAAACCTATTTTTTAAGGTAGTGAGACTTCAAGGGTTACCACCCACCATTGGGTCACATCAAGATACTAAGTTGATGGGTTTTTTTTGGAGGGTGGTATGTAAGAAGGTAGGATCCAAATTGTAGTTTAGTTCAACATACCACCTTTAGATAGATGGGTAGATCAAGGTGGTCAATAGGATTATATGCGATGTATTTAGGTGTTTGGTAGGAGAAAGACCGAGTCTCTCAAATTTAAATAGCACATGTAGGATTTGCATACAATAATTTGGTGAATTAGAGCACTAGGAAGAGTTGATTCTAGATTTTATATCGAAGAAGTTTGAAGGGAGTTTTATAATTACATTACATGCTTGAGGAGAAAAGGAAGAGTGTAAAAGGGAAGGACTTCACAAAAATTATGCATGACATCCATGAGTAAGTACATGATCATTTGGAGAGGATCAATATGCACTACATAGAACACATAGGCAAAGGAAGGAGATAATTCAAGTTCAAGTTGAAGAGTAAGTATTGGCACACTTGCATAGAAAGAGGTTTCCCAAGGTGTAAGAAGCCTATCTTATCTTAACCAAAATTTCCCCTCCTTGCCGGCTTAATATCTTGATGTAGGTTAAAAGATATGAAACAAAATACCAAATGATGAAATTGTAAACAAATCAATCAACATATGAAAATGACAAACATAGGAAACGTTGATGGCTTCTTATTGAATCAATAATTAGATTTCAAATAGATGATAGCTTGCAGCTTATAATCAGATAATCTGATTTAGAAAATCAGACCTCATACTACATGCAAAATAGCCAAAATATATATATCAAACCCTAACCAAGTTGTTGGAGAATGAAACCCTATCAAATCTGCATGAAGTATGGATGATATGCCCAACTGAAAAGGGCTCTAACAGAATGATAGGTGCTGCTGCTACAGTCTCCAACTATGATTGATCTGCAGAAAGGGCTCTAACAACTCCTCAAAATGGACACCCAAGGTTGAAGATGTGAAATACAGCTACAAAACCAACAACCCCTTCAACCAGAATATATATTGATATGCCAAAATAGATGCCAAGATTGAATATAATCAGATCGCACCTAAAGTTGCAATTTCCAGCCACCAAACTGGAAACCCTAGTTGCCCAATATCTTCAAAATTCATATAAAATCACCAGCATCTCCAAAATTCATGAAACCAACTTTATTGCACTCCAAAATGTCTCTAGTATGGATTTCCCAAGGTAGATTTGCTTAGAAAAATATGTAGACCTACAAATCTGATTTTTGACCAGGAACTTGCCTTCAAACCCTAACTATAAAAAGCATGAAGCTTGCACAATTTTTCCCTATGATGAAATCTGAGTGATTTCACCTCTCAAACAAGAGTAAGGGAGCATCGCCAAACCCAACTCAAGGTAACACCACCTTGAAGAAATCCTGAAAACTTATTTCAGACAAGAGAAAGCAAGTATCAATGTAACATAATGATCTCACAACCCTCCATGCCTTCTTAAATAAGGCTTCAAGTCCAAACCTCCCTTAGAAGGAGAATCTAATTTGTTTTTATTAAAATATTCAATTACTTCATTGCTAAGGCACCTAAACCACCCTTAGGGAAGATTTGATTTGATTTCATTAAAATATTCATTACCTTCATCACTAAGGCATCTAAGCCGCCCTTGGGGAAGATCATATTCTACCTCATTAAAATATTGGTTGCCTTCTTCCTTAAGTCTCCTAAACCACCCTAGGAGAGAGAATTGACCTTCTAGAGGCAAATCAAACCTGATTTAATGTGGGTTGACTAGCCAAGGAGGATAGTAATATTTATCTATTTTAAAACGCACCTCCTTGTTTGCTTTGACTTGCAAGTGGACCATGAGATAATAATAAAATATGATCAACATTATGCTTTATTTTTTGTTAAGGATAATTCCCCTCTTAAATCTCTAAAACATCTTACCAAAATTATGATTCTCATGGCCAATATCATTCCCTTATCTCACCATCTAACCCACAAGAATGCTGGATGGGCTAGAATCAAGTCACCAAGATGTCACTCCGAGAATGGGGACATTACACAAGGGCACACACAATAAGTTAAAGTGGAAGAAGAAAATATCTTGCAAAGTTTTTCTGTTAAGTTCATGAAAAATGCTTTCAAGATTGAGCTACCTCAAGGAATAGATATATCAACCATCTTTAATGTTATTGACTCGTATCCTTATATTGAAGTATAAAAATATGGGGAGAGAGATGATGGTGTGTAACAAGCATAATTGAAATAAATTGGAGATATGATATGCTAGAAAAAGAAAGGAGGATATAGAATAGGTGTTAGATATTAGAGTCAAGATGTGTAGGAAAGAGTATAAGGAATATATAGTAAAATGGAATTAGTGTAGAGTGGAGGATGCAACCTAGCTTAATGTAGAAAAGTTCACTCACAACTAGAGGATCTGCAATTAGATAGATCATCTGCAAGAACATGGGCTTGTGGTCAATTCTTCTTACTTAGGGAGAATGATGTATGGGCAACAAGATAACATAAGAGACATTTAAATAAGCCATAGAAGGCCATAAGAAGAAAGAAAAGGTGGCACATAATGCACAAAGAGAAACTATTGATGACTATGAGGCATCCATGAAGGAAAAATAATAAAATTTTAATTGAGGTATATAATATGAGAGGCCGAGTAGGTAAATGTTGAAAAAGGAGCAAGCCTCATTTATTAGAATAAGCATACTCTTGAAACCCACTGGAAATTATATAAAAGAGAGGAGAGAAATAAGATTAGGATCTTTGAGATAGATCTATAATATATACTCTATTTTAATCATTCTCCAAGATAAGAGTTCTTGTATATGAATATATTTTTTGAGTTAATGAGAATATAAAAAAATTAACTATAAATTTCCTTTATTGTGTGTGTTGGAGTTGATCCCTCAACCCTATAGCTTCCAAGGATCATTTGCAATCAAACACCTATCATAGAAAGAGAGAAATAACAAAGCTACAGAGACCAAGAACTGATTGATCCAAAAAGTAATGAATCATTATGTGCTTGGATGGTAAAATTACAATAAAGAATCCTTATAAAAGGAAAAAACAAAAAGAAAAAAGCAAAAAACAACCCTAGAGAAACCCTAGGTGAGAATAAAAGATCATGACATGTGTCCTCATCCTATGACTTGAGAAAAAAACACATGATCTAAGTAAGCTTATGTAGCTAGAGTGTAAAGGGACCTAAGCAATTAAACAATTAATCAAGTAAATACTCTTTTATTCATGTATTGTCGTAAATTATCACTCTTGACAATTTAACACTACCTTGACACCCTATTTTGCTTATAAGATTAATTATAATAATAATTTATTCATTCCGAGGCCAAATTGATAAAATATATTTAAATCCTCGACATCCCAACAAGTTTGGGCAAAAAGCACCCAATCAAGGGTGTGGGGTGCCCTTGACCTTAAAGATGTCTTAATTCAA
Source organism: Sequoia sempervirens (assembly GCA_007258455.2). Classification (NCBI taxonomy): domain Eukaryota; kingdom Viridiplantae; phylum Streptophyta; class Pinopsida; order Cupressales; family Cupressaceae; genus Sequoia; species Sequoia sempervirens. The sequence goes on along the minus strand of VDFB02000013.1, from coordinate 7,612,954 downwards.
ATTCAAATTTTGGTTTCAGCCTTTGGTGGTTTAAAAAGATCTCAGATTGGCCTGTATTCAAAAATATGAATCGGGATGCATATATAAACAATTTTTATTCTCATTTGAACATTAGAAAGGAAGGAGCAAGAATGAACAAAACATTATTATGATCTATCATGCAATTATTATGATGTATTGAGTTGTCCTCTACATGCTATCTACAACAAGCTATTATGTTTTGTGAACTAACCTTTTACAGGTCTATCAAGCAATCAAGGCATCCATCAATCAAAATTTGTGGCAACTTGTGGTGTGGCATCACTTCATCAAGGATTTCATATTGGATAGGTAATATTGTCAATTATCATTTATTATTTCAGTCAATTATTATTGTTTTGGCCTCTGCTTGACCTAGGGCACGCCCTCTTAATCATCATCATTTGTTGTACGTGGAGGTAGAATACCAAAACGGGATTTGAATTAGGCAAGCCCCTATATAACACAACCCTTCCCCCTCTTTTCATTTGTGTAGGTCAGATCCAAAGGTTTCATCAACTGATATTCACAAGGAACACATAACAAACTACAACCTACATTTTAGAGTTTTCAGATCCCAAAAGGAAGCATCTGGTCTAGGGCGCCCAATGCCCATGTCCCTACAATTCAACCTTAAATTTTAGTCACATGTTCCTCTCTGTCACCATTTCTTAGATATGGGTTTGTTTTGTTAGTTTTCGTTTTCGTCTGTACAATAAAATACATTTTCAGATCTAGGGTTATATGTCAAATAGGATTATTAAAACACACATCAAATTTATCATCTCTACAACTAAAAAATGACACAAAACCTAGGATATTGGCTCTCCATTGTGGTAGCAAGTCAATCATCAAACCTAGTTGGTTTTGCGTCCAAATGTGGAGTCAAGTGAAAAGGGGCTAATCCTAGTTGGATCTAGGATCACTTTTCCTACTTCACAATTCCAACCCCCCCATAAGTGCAACTTAGGTAGTAGCTAAAACCTCTAAATGACAAATGCAAAAGATGGGTCTCGACAACTAGACTTGATGAGGTACCCATGTATAAATGAAAAATATTTTTTATAATTGAAGAAAAGGAGAAAATCTCATGGCAAAAACTCCTCTCCAAAAGACAAAAATACAAGATGAAGGACTAAGAAGCCTCCAAAATAATGTCCCAAAAAGAATAGAAATATGAACACCATTGAAGCACGAAGAAACTACAAACAACTGTTGAAAGATAATTGTTATAGTGTTGAAAATGAAGAACCTCCTTTGAAATTAGGATTTGATTATCAGGGCCAAGAAGACACAAATCTACATGACTGCCCCCAATGACACTACCCAAACATCGATCAAATGACAAACAATTGAAAACATCTAACAATCAAAGATACAAATGGCACATGAATTTGCAGGAGTGACTCCAATGACACTACTCAACCAATGCCAAGATGCAAGTTGAAAATACAAATGCTAATAGTTTGACGAAATTGATCATCTAAGGATGGAAGGTTGCCTCCACAAAAATAATGCAAGAGTATCCATATGGTAAGTGTTCCATATCATCTAAGTGCATGGGTAACCAACTACTACATCCACCTAGTACATAGGAACACAAATTAGATACATAGTTTACTCCAAAGCGAAACCAATAAAGCATTTGCACCAATAGTTTGAAACTCCCCATAATGTTAACAATAGAGAGACATGATAAGTCCACTGAAATTGTTTGCCACTAGGTAGAGCATGAAGGAAAATAAACAACATTTGAAAGTGCAGAAGAAAGTAATTGCAACTAAAAAAGAGTGTGCAAAACAAGGCACACACACATGGAAGTAGACAAGGTTATAATTGCAAACAAGAAGGAAAACACAACAAACACCCCATGGCACTTTATAAATAAGTGTGAGTACAAAATATGACATAACATGATGTGAAAAATCCCCAAAAAACATACGTAATGGTGGAACTTTATTTTAGTGCATCTACAACTAAGAAAGCGCATTCAAAAGATGTCTACAATATCGAAAAAAGAAAAAAATATTGGAAATACATATAAAATACTTCAAAAGAAGTCATCTCATGCAAACAATTTTTTTTCAAGTGCTAAAAATGCCCAAGCAATCAACTAGAATGTGAAAACACAATAAAATGAATAATAGGTACCTAGGGAAAAATATGTGGAAAGCACATAGATAGTTGTGAAGAGCTCTTAAAGACCTTTCCAAAGTTGCAAGAATCATGAAAAATAAAGGAACTAACCAAAAGTTATGAGCTTGGGAGTCAAAAACACATTTGACTTTGACAAACGATAAAATGAACCAACAACAAAATTTGAGAAAAATATCTATACCACTGGAAGGTTCTTAGAAGAATCTTTCTAATGATATCTTGTTCACCAAAATTCAATACTGTATGTCCAAGTTATGCAAAAAAGAAAAAAACAACTCATTTAGGACAAAAATAGGGTTTGGGGTAGGCTAGGGGCTATGTGTGTTGTTGACGTCAACAAACAAAATATGATGTTGATAATAGAATATTCCATGCATTAACAAAAACAATCCAACTTGATTGAAAAATAATCAAAAAGAGTAGGAAAACCACTGTTGGAAGTATCAAAATAGTTGTAGCTTGACGAAAAACTGCCACAATGACAAAAAATTGCCGTGCACAAGTAAAATTGCCATGGAAAATTGAAAATTGCTGATATTGGTAAAAATTGTCATTGCACCCATCAAAAATCAGTTTGCATGAATCAGTAAACAACCTGCATGGGATAAAAACAAAAGACCACGAGGAGCAACCTTGAAACAACTTGGAAAACGTGAATCCACCCAAAATAGTAGATAGTGGTTTGTCATCCATGTGAAGTAGTTTGACATCTATAGAAAAAGGTTTGCAGTTATAACAAGCTATTGGGAAAAAAACCTCCTATTGGTAGGGAAAAAGGGTAGCTAGAAAGTTCATAGCCTCCAACAATGTGTAGCTCTTGGAAATGCCAAACAATTTGGGTGGTTAGGAAAACTAGAGTTTGTGTTGACAGAAAACAAAAGCTTATTGATTTGAAAACATGAGGTTGCTAGTAAGAAAATGGGAGTCAACCGTGGGTGTAAAGTGCCACCATAATATCAAAATGAGCTATATATAATTTCGAGAAAAAACCTTGCCACTGTTGCATTAATTAGAGGCATTGGAAATCAAAGAAAATCATTGAGGAAAATAACTAGTAGCAACCATGAAAGAAAATGATAATTGCAAAAGATTGAGTTGTCAAAAAAAGTTGAAACCTTATTGGAATGATGAAAACAACTACCTGAAAATTATATTTTTGCTAGAAAAATCAAAAAGTCGCTGCATAAAATCTAAAAAATCATACCACATATCGTTGAATTGTTAACATCTTGAGAATGTCTGCTTTAGTCATCCACGTTGCATCTTCAATGGGAAGAACCTTCCACTTGACCAAATATTGGAGATATGCCTTGTTTCTTGTCTTCTTGAGTTCTTTGGTATCAATGATACATTTTGACTCCATAGGTTTGCTAGGTGGAAGATCTTGGACCCATTCAACATCTAAGAATGATTGTGAACCTGCTCCATCATTTGCAACAACATCCCCTTTGAAAGGGTACAAATTAGAAACATTGAATATAGGTGAAATGCTAACTCCCTTGGGTAACTCAATTTCATATGCATTGTTTGCAAACTTATGCACAATCTTGCAAGGCCCTATCTTTTTCATTTGCAACTTGGAGTATTGACCCTTTGGAAATCTCTTTTTCTTGAGAAGGGATAAAACCAAATCCCCAACTTTGAAATCAACCTCTCTTCTCTTCACATCTGCCCTTTGCTTGTACTTGTCAACACTATGTTGAAGCTGCTCCCTAACTTGTTGATGGATCTCCTGCATTGCAATAGCAAATTTCTCCCCTTCAACGCTTGGTCTTTCCATTCCATTGATATCTCTCAACTCAAATACCCCTCTAGGCTGCAAACCATAAACTACTTGAAAAGGACTCTTCCCAATACTCCTAGTCATCAAATTATTGTAGGAAAACTTTTCCTGAGGCAAGACAAGATCCCATTGAGTAGAATGCTCCTTGGAGAGGCATCTCAAGCATGGTTGTATTGTTGCAGACCTCCATTCAAGTGGAACTTGAATTCTTTCTCTTTGGGGAGTATGATGCAGGGGCATCCTTTGATGCACTTTGTTGCCATTTTGTAAATCTTTGAATTTTGGGTTTGTTTGGATCAATAAGGTCATTTAAAGACCATTTGGGGTCATTTAGGACCATTTTTTGGATGTTTGGGTGCAATGTTGTCAAAATTTGTAAAAGTTGCAAAATGTTGTCATTCTTGTCAAGCAAAACTTGTAAAAGTTGTCATTATTGTTAACCAAGAGGTTAGTGGTCAATGGGAAAGTTTCCAATGATTGGAATTCAATATAAAAGGAATGTACACACGCCAAAGAAGGTTGGAGAGGAGTTGGAATGAAGAACAATTCATTTTGCACGTCCATTCTCGCATTTTTCTGTGTAAATCAACTATGAATTGCATTGTACGGATTGGTATAGTCCTAAAACCACTTGGAGAAGTTGAAGGGAAGTTCTAGCTTTCTAATGCTTTTTGTTTGGTAGAATTTCATTCAATTTTGTGCAAAATATTGTAATTTTTTGTGTGAACAGGTTTAAACCCTACCTAGGGTTTCCAAGGAGCATAATTAAATCATGGGAAAAGTTTCCATCGTCCAAAAATCATGAAATCTAGTGGAAAGCTTTGTCCCATGTCTATCTACCTTCTTGCAAGAGGAGAGTTTATAATGTGCACGTGTGAAGGAGTTGTGGAAGTCTGTGTGTGCCAAATTGTAGGGAGACAGTCCTAAAAACCCTAGGTTCATTGTTGTTTTGACAAATCTAAGCACTGTTTGCTAAGGGTAGGATAAAGAATCATTGGGGGATGTTGTAAGAGGTCTACATAAGCCAGAAATTCATGTGACAAGCAATTTCCTTCTTGTTTGATGTCATTTTTTACATGCACCTAGTGGCAGCAAGTCCTCAATTGCATGAATCATTGTGTTAATCACTTGTTTGGTTATGTATGTTTACAAACCCCTAGTATGTGTTGAAATAGGTCTGAATAAACCAAGTTTCCCAAGTTTCATGTTGGTTACCTCTTGTTGGGTTCCAATAGGCTTTAGGATAAAATTGCCAAAAATGAGCAAGGGTGCACATTTGCATCATTTGTATTGAAACCTTGTTTGGAAAGTGTCAAGGTTGTTGTGTGTGAGTCCTTCCTCTACATCAAGTTCCTCAAAAGATAGAATTGAAGATGATTAAAGTAGAAAATAATTTAATATGAAATGGTGAAATCAAGACCAAGGATCCCACGAAAAGGAATTTGAGGTATCTGCATCATTAGCATACATACCTTTCAATGGTTCAACTTCCACACTTTGCAACTGAATCTCCTGCACCATGAGTGCTCTCCTACTTAAAGCATCAAATACTTTATTAGACTATCCCTTCTTATGCTTAATAGTGAAAGTGAAACTTTGCAAGTATTCTACCCACTTGACATTCCTATGATTGAGTTTCTCTTGAGTGTTTAGGAATTGAAGATCATGGTTATCAATATAGACTATAAAATCCTTTGGATGAAGATAATGCCTCCATTTTTTCAAAGACTGAACCATAGCATACATTTCTAGATCATAAGAGGAGTATTTCTTTTTAGCCTCATTCAATTTCTCACTAAAGAAAGCAATAGGTCTGTTATCTTGACTCAACACTGCACTTATAGCATAGCCAATAACATCACACTCAATTGAAAAGACCTTATTAAAATATGGTAAAGCCAATATAGGCTGCTCTGCTACCCTTTTCTTCAAATACTGAAAGCTCCTTTTAGCCTCCTCAGTCCAAACAAACTTTCTTTTCCTATCTCCCTTTATGGTGTCTATTATGGGTGTACACACATGACTGGAAATCTTAATGAATTTCCTATAAAAGCTTGCTAATCCATGAAAAATTCTTACCTCAACAATTGACTTAGGTGGAGGCCAATTCAAGATTGCTTCAACTTTTCTAGGATCCATTTTCAAGGTTCCCTTTGTGATCACAAACCCAAGGTATAGTAGCTCTGTCTTTAGAAACTCCACTTTTTTAGATTAATCATTAGTTTCTCCTCATTCAAACTTCTTAATACCAAATCCAAATGATGTAAGTGATCTTCTTTACTAGAACTGGAAACTAAAATGTCATCAAGATAAGCCACTGCAAACTTACCAATAAAAGGCTTGTTCACTTCATTCATGAGCCTCATGAAAGTGTTGGGGGCATTGGAGAGACCAAAAGGAATTACATGCCATTCATAGAGCCCTTCATTTGTTTTAAATGTTGTCTTCCATTCATCATCTTGTTTGATCCTAATTTGGTGATACCCACTCTTAAGGTCTATCCTAGAAAAGAAGCTTGCTCCACTTAGACAATCCATCAAATATTCTATCCTTGGAATTGGGAACCTATAGCTGATTGTGATCTTATTTATGGCTCTAGAATCAGTGCTCATCCTCCATTTTCCTCCCTTCTTAGGTGCTAGGACAATGGGAACCGTGCAAGGACTAAGGCTTTCTCTTATTATCCCTTTATCAAGCAACTCCAACACTTGCTTCTTGATCTCCTCATTCTACTGTGGTGTCATTTTGTAGGCTGCTTTATTAGACAAACTAGCCCTTGGTATGAAATCAATGTGATGACTTATATACCTAATTGGAGGCAATGAGTTTGGGATCTCATCTACCACTATATCAGCATGTTTCTTGAGCAAATCTTGGATCTCCAAAGGCAACTCATCCATCTTAACTATTGTCACAACAATCCTAGGTCTGGTTATGATTGCAAATCCCATTTCCTCCTCTTTCATGGTTTTAATGAACTCTTTCTCACCTACCAACATCACACTAGATCCCACTTGTTGTTCTTGGCTTTCCTCTTTCAAAGGTGTTAAAGTGTAAGAGACCCCATCCTTCTCTATGACATAGGTATTCTTCCTACCATCATGGTCTACTTTTCTATCATATTGCCATGGTCTACCTAGCAACATATGGCAAACATCCATGGGAATGATGTCACACAAAACTTTGTCCTTATATCTCCCTATTTGGAATTCTACGCAAATTTGCTCATTTACTAACACTTGTTGCTCTATATTTACCCATGAGACCTTATATGGAGTGGCATGGGGTAATCTTTTCAATTTCAACTTTTCTACAATTTCCATAGAAACTAAGTTATTAGTACTACCGGAATCAATGACAACCTGACTACATTTACCTTGGCATTTGCAAGTGGTCCTAAAGAGTGATTTTCTTTGCAGTGGTTCCTTCTCCATGGGCATTTTGATCAAGGTTCTCCTTATCAACAAAGACTCTCCAACTTCTAGTTCTTCAATTTGTGGTGAAGGATTTACACTTTCAACATCTCCACCTTGTGCTACTTGATTCCTCTTTTCACTCCTAAAACAAGTAGATGACTGTTCTTCAGGGCACTCCCATGCTTGATGGCCTGCAAATTTATTCTTGAATCTAAGGTTTGTTCTTGAGAATTACTTGTCTCTCCTTGAGACCTTTGGGACTGTCCTCTCCCAACAAATGATCCTTTTCCTCTAAAAGTCCTTCCCCTACCTTTGCTTTGTTTCTCTTGTCTTCTTTTCAACTTTTCTTCAGCCTTCATGGCTAGTTAATAACATTCTTCTACCATTCTAGGGCTTGTCAGACTTAGTTCATCTTGTAGGCTATATTTCAGCCCATTCAAGTACCTTGCAACCTTATCAACATCCTCTTCCATATGGCTTGATCTAATATTCAGTTTGTAGAATTATTCTGTATGTCTTACGTCCATGTCTTTTTGTTTCAAATTTTGTAGTTTCCTATACAATTGAGTGTCATAATCACTAGGTAGAAATTTACCTTTCAACTTTGCAACCATTTTGTCCCAAGAGGTGATCTTTGCTTTGCCTTTCTTCCTTCTATCTTCTTGCACATAGTCCCACCAAAGGGATGCATGGCCTTTCAATTTTGTTCTAGCCAACTTCATCTTTTGTTCCTCAGGCACATCTTCAAATTCAAAATATTTGTCTAATTCTCCTATCCAATCCAGAAGTTCCTCACTGTTCAGGCTACTTGAATACACCGGGAGATCCATCTTCAATTTGGAACCTTCACCTCTGACTGCTTTCAACAATCTCTCTATCCTTAACTCTTCAACATCTCTTTCTTCATGGACTTCTTCTTGGGGTGGATTGTTTTCATCCATGTCTTCTTCCTGATCACTTAAATCTCCTATGATCACACCTCTTCTTTGATTTGTCTCAACTGTTGTAAGCCTTGCATCAAGACTTACTTCAACAACATTCACCCTTGGAGGCATCTTTGCTTATCTTCAATTCACTAAATTAACTTTTTGTCTTTATTAGCTCTAATACCAATATGATGTAGAGGAAGGACTCACACACAACAATGTTGACACTTTCCAAACAAGGTTTCAATACAAATGATGCAAATGTGCACCCTTGCTCATTCTTAGCAATTTGCTCCTAAAGCCTATTGACACCCAACAAGAGGCAACCGACATGAAACATGGGAAACTTGGTTTATTCAGACCTGTTTCAACACATACTAGGGGTTTGTAAACATACATAGCCAAACACGTGATTAACACAATGATTCATACAATTAAGGACTTCCCGCCACTAGGTGCATCTAGACAATGACATCAAACAAGAAGGAAATTGATTTTCACATGAATTCCTAGCTTGTGCAGACCTCTTACAACATCCCCCAATGATTCTCTATCCTAGCATTAGTATACAATGTTTAGATTTTTCAAAACAATGAACCTAGGATTTTTAGGACTGTTTCCTTGTAATTTGGCACACACAGACTTCCACAACTCCTTCACACGTGCACATTATAAACTCTCCTCTTGCAGGAAGGTAGATAGGCATGGGATAGAGCTTTCCACCAGATTTCATGATTTTTAGATGATGGAAACTCTGCCCATGATTTAATTATGCTCCATGGAAACCTTAGGTAGGGTTTAGACTTGTTCACACCAAAATTGTAATATCTTGCACAAAACTGAATGAAATTCTACCAAACAAAAAGCATTAGAAAGCTATAACTTCCCTTCAACTTCTCTAAGTGGTTTCAATACTGTACCAATCTATACCAATCCGTAAAATGCAATTCACAGCCGGTTTACATAGAAAAATGCAAGAATTTATGTGCAAAATGAATTGTTCTTCATTCAAACTCCTCTCCAACCTTCTTTGGTGTGTGTACATGCTTGTTACATTGAATTCCAATCATTGGAAACTTCCCAACTGACCACTAACCTCTTGGTTAACAATAATTACAACTTTTACAAGTTTTGCTTGACAAGAATGACAACATTTTGCAACTTTTACAACTTTTGACAACATTGAACCCAAACATCCAAAAAGTGGTCCTAAATGACCCCAAATGGTCTTAAATGGCCTTATTGACCCAAACAAACCCAAACAAACCCAAAATTCAAAGATTTACAAAATGGCAACAAAGTGCATCAAAGGTGCATCAAAGGATGCCCTTGCATCAGAACCCTACAATCATTTATCCAATTTCTTTCAATACCTTTATCAAGTCAATTCCTATTTGTTATGCATCTCTGAACTATTCTTCTTGATACACAAACAAGTTTTGCAATTTCTTTCACATATTTATTATGTGGTACTTTAACTTTTAATTCTGGGATTAATGGCCTACATGCACCTCTTAGGTCAATACTTTGACTTATGTTTCCAAATGAATCATAGGCTACTTGTAAATTATTAATGATTGTCCTTTAACATCTTATTTTTACTTCGTATTATCAACCCTAACAACTCTAGAACAAGATTCAATTATCTATCCAATTTTTCAAATAAATAATTATATGATTGTTCAATAAGTGGATTTTCTTCAGACAATTCATCCCAAATTATTTTATGATGCAATTTGATTATACACCCTTGCACCATATCCCCAACTAGAATTTTATTGAAAATATAAACATTATCTAAATCCATGAGGTTTTTCATATTAGGAAGTAATTCTCTAGCATTATGTTTATTCTTCAACATCTTGTTCAACTCAAATTTCTTGTTCAACTTCTTTTTAGTTTCAATTTTTTGAACCTCATCTTGTTTATCAACAAATCTATGTTCAACTTCAATTTCTAAAACCTCAATTTTTTCTTCAATAAATTCTTATTCATCTTTAATTTTGAACCTCAATTTTTTCTTCATCAAATTCTTATTCAAATTCAATTTCTTGAAAATTAACTTATTGTTTAACAACTTCTTGTTCAATTAAATTTTCTTGAACCTTAACTTGTTCTTCATCTTTTTCAACTTCATATTATTTAACATGTTATTAGTCCAATCTTCCATCCTCTCTTCTTTTTGTATTGTACTCTTCACTAGATATTGCATAATCATAGCTTTATCGTGGCCTCCACCAAATTCCCCTATTCTCTCTAGAATTGGGTCCCTTGTTTTTACTTTTTCTTTTGGTTCATGTTTAAAAGGCTAGGTAAGAATTCTATCACCTTTTTGGTTCTTTGAGTTTCAATGCCAAGGTTGCTTGTCTAGGGTCTAAGAGTAATTAGGTTTTTGTCAATATGGTAATGATGAAGTGTCTCAATATCTACAAATTCATTAGGGAATTCCTATGTTAGGCTTGGTCAAAAAATTATATCTTTGGGGTCAACTTCTACTTTTGGTAGAGTTTCAAACCTTTCTTTCAGTTATGCAAGTTTAAACTTGCAAAAAATAACCAAAACCTTAAAAAGTAGCATTGACAGAGTTTTAGGTCCAATCTACACATAAGTGTGAATGTGTAAAGAATCCCTATTTTTTCTCTATCATAGTTTTCACCTAGATTACAAAAATGAAAACTTGCAATTAAAGTATAAACCAAAAATAAACCTTACCTTATTAGACTTAGTCAAACCTATACATGTGTAACCATGCACCTAAATTCTAAAAACCCATTAGGCCATTTATTGTCAAGGATTTCCATCTCAATATGCACATGTGAAGGTTATAGATAAACCCTCAAAACCTAATGCACTTCATGTTTTCAAACCTTTTGACCTAACTTGCACATTTTCAATGTTACAATAAACCTTGATACACTTTATATTGTTATAATTTTCGGACTAACTTGCACACGTGCAATCACACACAATAACCTTGAAAACTCAATAATGCTACAAATTGGATCTAAACACCTATAGTTTTATAATGGGTGGAAATTTCCACATGATTACACTTGTGCTTGAACATGCACCTAAACTCCCAAAACTTGCTAGTATCACAAAATGGTTAAAGTTCGAAATTTCTTAAATTTGCATAGTTTTTCTATGATTTTAATGCTAATTTCATCTCATATTTTGATTCTTAGAACAATGATATGTACTATGTATTCTTCAATGAAGATGAAGTATGAGCTTAAAGTTGTATTCTTATTGTTCCTTGCACACATGCCCCTATTTTAGGTTAGCAAAATTAGGACCCCCTTCCTTTGGTCACCTTTCTCTATCTTAGCTTTCCCTTATTTCTTTATGATTTTGTGATAGGCTCCAACTATTTATAATTTTCAATGGCTGTTCATATTAGATTAGAATGTAAGTTTACATTCTTAAATTCTTTGAAGAAAATCAATTGTTAAAAATCTTGTCTTAGAGGTTAAATTTGAGTGTTTTATGATTATCAACTGTTTAGGCTTTCTTCTACCCAAGCACCTAACCATGCTATAATCTCAATTCTCGACTCACATTCCTTCCTAGTCCTTTGATATTTCATTTTCTATAGTTCTAAAGCATCCAATCATCTCGAGTCCTAATGTCCACTATTTAGTGAGCTTTCAAACTTTTCACTACTAACATACCTTAAAAGAAGTGGTATTGTGGATCTCTAAAGCTTGAACCCTAGTATCCATTATCCTTTTGTGGACAATAAATTTTTTCCTTACACTTGTATCAATATATGTGCTTACCTTGAGTTCTAATTTCCACTGCATGTTGAATGTTCAAACTTATTCTTGCATGTGTGCTTGGCATGGTAGTATTCCAAACTTTTGATCCCCACTCCCTTTGGAAAGCCATGTGTGGATCTATATACTATTTTATTTCCCTTTATAAACTATTTTGTTTCCCTCTTTGAGCTTAGTTTTTACACCATTTACATGATCCCTATTAGCACTCATGCCACAATTTGTGGTCATGTTTGCATTGATTCTATTGTGTTTTTCATCATTGATATTTGATTAGGATTTTTTCAATGGGCCCTGTTGGTTAATTTATGCTTGGTGTTATTATTTTCTTCCCCTCACATCTTAGTTATGTACCTAAGTTGCTAAAATATAAAAAAATTCTAAGCACAAGGGAATTTGAGTCATTTTCTAGGCTTAGGTAGGATTTAGGGCTTTTTTCATGTAGGCATGCCTTTCTTCAAGTCCCAAATTTCCCCATTTCCTCACATCCTAGGCCTTTAGGATTTTCTTGCTAGTATCCCTTTTGGCCAACACCCATGCTCCCACACCCTAATTATTTCTTTCTTGTATAATTTTAGAGCTCAACTTCTTGCTTTACTCTTTAATACCAAGAACTTGATAGTCCTAAATGAGTGATCCCACAATAACGAGTCCCACTTTTGGGACATCCTGATTTTTTTTTCTTTTGATATCACATTTTTAGAAAATTTAATGATTTAAGTCTTATGAGGTTCCATCTAAAGGGTTTTACTTGAAGAGGGTTAGATAAGACCCCCTTAGATCAAACCCCATTGGATAGATCCTATCATATCCACAATGGAGTCTCCTTCGCATAGATAAAAATGTTGAAAAAACCACTTTTTCTTTATCTTTTGATAGATCAAATAAAGTCATTTAGAAATTATGTTTTGTAAATATGTAGTCCTTATTATAAGCTTTCCAAAAGTATAATTTTGAATATTTTTAATTTTATTTCTTGTGAATGTAAGTTTTTCACCAAACATCATGGTATTTGTTTAACACGCGAAAAAATAGAAAAATAGAGAAAACATTCTAAAAAATATTTGTGCCCTAAGTATTGATGTCCTCGTTTCAGCAAAAAAATTGAATTTCGATACATGTAGAACAAGTTATGCATTACGACATACACCTATGTCCGAATTATAATTACTCCAACTTTGAAAATTAATTAAAAAATATATGCAACAAAAAATTATGAAAAAATATCCATGCACCTAGATATTGATGTTACAAATCTATATTTTAAAAATTATAATTTTATCCTTTCTATAAAAATGTTATGCATTATGACATAAACATCACTTTTAAAAAATGTTCTTTACTATAAAAAACAAGTTATTAAAAGTTACGTAAAAAAATCCTCAATTTATTTCTAAATTGAAAAATATATTTATAATATATTACATAAATCTTCACAAATCATCAGTTCACATCATCTCCAAATTATTATTGTTTTGGTTGCTATAGGTTTCATAAAGTGAAAATTTGGTGAAAATGTTGCTTCCAATGTCCTACTTTGGCCAAAAAGTGAGACACAATATTATGGGCTGACTTAGATCTTGTTCCTAATGTATTCATGGATGAAGGATATAATGAAGGGTTATCCAACTATGGAAATAAATGAATTATACACAATCACACAATGAAAAATCTAATAAAAAATAAAGTAACAATATGATCTTTATTGACTCTTAGTCATAAATAGATTACAATATGTCATAATAGGATTCCAACATGCAAGGCATCAACTATTTGATTACAAATATATAAATTATAAAATTTGAAGGATATTGTTATACAAGTCTTAATCTTGACTCCCAACTCCAATAATTAACTTTATTGCCTCCATATGATTGTGAATGTTGTTTAGATAATAGCTCCTTGTCTAGGAATTACTTCAATTAGCCACAAGGTGGTGTAAAACCTAGTGCCTTGATGAAATGTGTGTTAGAGTCTTCTAGATTGAATGTAGTGATAAATGGATTGGTAGAAAATGATGCAATATAGACCCTAAGTATACCTAGGTCTAAAGTATTTATAAATACATTCGTTTGCTACCCCAAACTCCAATACTAAGTGTAAATTGAGTATAAGCTTGTAAAACCTAGTAAGGTTTAGAAACTTATTTATTAGACTTTGTGGTGATAAAAAAATTCTAAAAGGAGAATATGGAATTAATGGATCATAGTAGAACATATTATCCAAATTGTAAAGTGAGAGCTACAAATTCAGTGAAATACGATAGGATTTATGGAGATTGATTATGAATCAAATATGGATGGAAATTTACAAACAAATAAAAAGTGATTTCTTTTTGTTGATGCAAGATTTTCTCTTATAACTTGGGATGCTCTTGCATCAAACACCAAGGGTTGTTTAAAAAGTGAGTTCCTCACTTTCTATTGGCTAAATGGAAACCTAAATGGTCTACCTCAACTTTTAAAATTCAACTTGAATCTTCTTAAGACATCCCTCTCCATTTCACCAAATAATCCTCCTACTACCTATTCTTGGTGCTTGTTCCAACTCTACCATCTAAAACCTCCTCAATCTCTTCCCTTTTCTTTTGTGTTATTTTAATTTTCTATTATACTTCTACATTACTATCCCTTGAATCCCCTTCATGCTACTAATATAGATTTGTAACATTGAATATAGGTGATATGCCCAATCCTTCTAGTGACTCTACTTCATATGTATTTCCTAAATCAAATCTCTTGAAAACCTTGGAAAGAAAAATCTTCTTCATCTTCAAATTATTATATTTTTTAAGTAGAAATATTTCCTTCTTGAGATGTACCATCACTTCTCCAATTGTAAGCTCTCCATGAATCATCTTCTCATCAAACTTTTCCTTATGTCTACAATTCATCTTCTCCAAGCGACTCTTTAGTTTTGCATGCACTTCCTTCATATGATCTACAAATTCTTTTAATGATGCCTATTAATTATAATACATTCTTTGTAATATTGTCATATGGAATCTCAAATGGAGTTTTCTTTATTCTCTGAATTATTAAATCATTTTACACAAACTTTTCCTATGGTAGAGTTATGTCTCAATTCCTACCTTTTATTGAACTAAACATCTCAAAAAATTACCTAAAATCATGTTTACAACTTTTATTTGTCCATTAGTTTGTTGACAATATGTTGTACAAAATTTTAGACTCATCTTCATTATCTTCCAAAAGTATACAACAAAGTTTGTGTCCCTATCTAAAACCATACTCTTTGGAAAAACATATAACCTCACAACTTCCTTAAATAAATTAGCTATATGTATTATGATAATGTTCTTCTTACATGGAATGCAATATGCCATCTTAGAAAATCTATCCACAAATACAAATATTAAGTAATGCATTCTCTATGTTATTGGTGATACCAATACAAAATTCATACTTATGTCTTCACAAGGTCTCTTTAATATTAGTAATGGATGATACAATCTAACATTTTGACTACTCCCTTTTTGTAAGAACTTATGAAAAGAAGCAATAGGATCAAGAGACCAAAGATAGCACAAAAGAGAGTGAGAGAGAAGATGAGAGAATATGATGATTGTATTCTCAATACGCATGAAGATGTTCAATTACAAGTATGTACAAGGCTTGCTTATAAAGGCAAGCTACGAAACAATGAAGGGCCATGAATGAGGCAAGTGTCTCAATCATGTGCAGGGTAGGTAGAAATAAATATTAGATAATTCCATGAAAGGTGGATCACCCACCTAAAGTGGAATTATCATGCCACAAAAAGTGGAGATAAAAGGGTGATAACTAGATCACACCACAAAGAGTGGGATTTCTCCTACACACACTTCCCTAAGTTTCCAAATCATATCTCTCAATGTATGCACAAACCTAGATGCAAGATGCAAATAACTAGGTGTCACAAGTGCAAACTACAATGATATGTATTTCCTAAGTAAGCTTAAGTAAAGTGTAATAAGTAAAATACTTATTTACATCAACATACCCTTTTAAGTGCAACTGGAGGAATGAAGACTCAAGCTAACCATGCAAGATAAGATGCAAGATGGGTCCCAAAAAATGGGCCATGTTAGGTACCCATGTACAAATGCAATGCAATCTCTCACAAGTGAGGAAAGGGAGAAAACCTCATTGGAAAAACTCCCCCTCAAAAGAGAGAAGAAACAAATGCATGTACAAATGGAGAAGGAAAAAAACCACAAGATGAGGAAAAAGTCCCCCCATGAAAGAGAATGGAGAAGTCAAGTGACTCCCTCTGACACATCCCTCACCCCCAAGAGAGCTCGCAATTGATGGTACTTACTCTCAGTAAAGGGTTTGGTGAATATGTTGACAACCTGCTCTACTGTCGGACAATAGCACAAGTCAATTACCTGATCCTAAATCAAATCCCTAATGAAGTGCATATGAATCTCAATGTGCTTGGTCCTTTGATGCTAGACCAGATTCCTGGAGATCACAATAGCACTCTTATTGTCGCACCGAATGACTGTCAGACGTGGAATGGAAAAACCAAACTCAAAAAGAATGTGTTGAAGCCAAATGGCCTCAGTGGTGGCAGTAACATCCCCCCTATACTCAACCTCTGTCGATAAAAGAGCAATGGCATGCTACTTCTTGCTCTGCCATGAAATAGGTCCTAACCCAAGATGGAAGCTATAGCCGGAGGTGAACTTGCGATTAGCAGAATCACCAGCCCAATCTAGTCAGTATATCCTACTAAGTCAATATGTGCACCTGTTGCATAATGAATCCCATGTTGATGAGTACCCTGTATGTAGTGCAAGATGCATTTGGAAGCTTTCCAATGAAGCTCATGTGGTTCTTGCATAAAACGGGAGACCATGCCAACCGCATAAGAGATGTTTGGGGTTGTATGAGTCAAATAGATGAGACTTCCAACAAGTTGATGATACAAAGTGGCATCAACAAGTGGAGTGGAGCACTTAGCCTCAAGCTTGACTCCTGAAAGAAAGGGAGTTAGAGCAGGCTTACAATTAGTCATGCGGAATTGTGAAAGAAGATCAAGAGCATACTTGGGCTGTGACAATGTAATCCCAAATGAAGACTGTTGAATCTCAATGCCAAGAAAGTAGTGAAGAAGGCCCAAGTCGGTCATGGAGAATCTGTCCTACAAAGCAATTTTGACACTACCAATGATGGATGAGGTGCTCCCTGCAATGATCAAGTCATCAACATAGAGCACAAGTATCAAATGTGCATCATCCTGCCTCAAGATGTAGACATTCTGATCTGAATGACACCTGGTGAATCCTGTGGAGAGAAGGAAGGAATTCATCTTGGCATACCAAGCCTGAGGGGCCTACTTAAGGCCATAGAGGGACTTCCTCAACCTACAAACCAATGAAGTATCCTAGATGAAACCCCGTGGCTGCTCCATATAGATCTCCTCATCAAGATCCCCATGTAGAAAAGAACTCTTAACATCCATTTGATGTACTGCCCAACCATGTGAAGCGACAATGATAAGTGTCAAGTGAATTGAAGTCATCTTTGCAATAGGGGCAAAGGTCTCAGTATAGTCAACTCCTGCAACCTGTGAGAAACCCTTTGCAACAAGTCATGCCTTATACTTATCAACACTCCCATCTGTTGTATATTTGGTTCGATAGATCCACTTGCATCAAACCATCCATATCCCTTTAGGGAGAGGGACTAACTCCCAAGTGTTGTTCCTCATCAACGAACTATACTCTTCCTCCATAGTTGCATCCCATTCAAGAACCCCAGAGGCTTCCTTAAAGGCTTGTGGATCTGAAGCTGACGCAATGAGAGAATGTGGAAGAGGCTCATGCTCATGCTGTGACCTAGTCCTTCGAGTATCCAAAGGAACCCCAACAAGTGGACCTGCTGCCTCAAGATTCTAACAAGCCCAACAAGGTCTAGTAGGGGTAGAAGGACAAGGCTCCTCAACTAGAAGTGGACCCTGCGAAGGTGTAACCTTGCGAGTTGGTGAGGAAGGAGAGCCATCATCATCTGAATTGTTATCATCACTGTCAACTATAGAGGAAGGAGGAGGAGTAGAAGAATCAAAGCTAGGTGAGCTTTCCTCAACATGTACACTCCTCTCAAAGAAAATCTCATGAGTCTCAAGATCCATTAGTCTATATTCCTTAACACCATCTGCATATCCCATAAAGATACAAGGCCTGCTCTGTGGCTCCAATGCCTTGCATTTTTTTGGAGGAATAAAAGCCCATGTTGGACTCCCAAAGACTCTTAAGTGTTTCACAATAGGTTTCCTAGAAAACTAAGCTTCAAAATGAGTGATACCCTTCAAATCTTTATGAGGAACCCAATTCTAGATGTAGGTGGCACAACTGGTTGCTTTTGCCCAAAAATCTAGACCAAGAGACTTGGCATGTATCAGGTAGCTTTCCATTTACTTGAGGTCTTTGTTTTTCCTTTCTACCTCACCATTTTGTTGGGGTGTGTAGGCAACTGAATGTTGTAAGTCAATTCCCTCAAGTGTGCAAAATTCCTCAAGTCTATTGTTCACATACTCTCTGCCATTATCTATATGAAGGATCTTGACTTGCTTCCCGAATTGATTCTCAGCATGTGCTTTGAAGTTGAGAAAATTTTCAAATACTTCACTTTTGTGACAAAGGAAGTAGACCCAAGTGTATTGTGAAAAATCATCAATGAAAGTGAGGACATAACGAGCTTTTCCAAAGGATGGCACTGGAAATGGGCCTGCTACATCATTGTGAACAAGATGAAGAAGATCCAAGGCTCTCCAAGAGTTCCCTCTATCAAACTTCTCTTTGAGATGCTTTCCCATGGAACATCCTGAACATACACCCTCAGAAAAACTAAGTTGAGGAAGCCCTTTGACCATGTATTTTGTGTGAAGCTATTGTAGATAGTGGTAGTTGAGATGACCAAATCGCTCATGCCATATCTTACTTTGTGAGTTTGAATGAGTGATCAATGTTGCAGAAGGAGCATGAGGTACCCAATGGGAGAATGAGTAAAGCCTTGCATTTTGATTAGCTTGACCCATTGCAACCAAAGAATAATTTGCAAGTTCCTTTACCACAACTATGTTGGGAGTGAATTCAACTTTCTTACCATCTCCATGATGTGTGATTTGGTAGATGGAGAGAAGATTGGTGCTCAAGTTTGGAACATAGAGCACATCCTCAAATGTCCCATCACCCATCTCAACTGCACCTTTCCCCTCAACTTCCACTTGTGTATTATCACCAATGAAGATGTGAGGCATTGAAGAGGACTCCAAGGAGGAAAATTTCCCCTTTGAAGAACACATATGTTGAGTAGCCCCTGAATCAAGAATCCATTGCTATGATGAACCTGTTGTTGCCATGAAAGCTTTCCCTTTTCCCTTAGACTGAGATGAAGTAGAAGGAGATGAGTCCTTATTATAGGCATTAGGAAAATTGATGTTGTTCTTCTTGATGATGTTGGCCAACTCATCAATTTTCTTGGCATGACAACGATGCTCCTCATGTCCAATCTTTTTGCAATATGCACAAGTTGGTTTCTCCTTCTTGCTTGAGTTGTTCTTCTTTGAAGAAGATGATGATGAGCCTTGTTGTGGAGGAGTGGATTGTTTTTTCTCTCCTTGTGGCTTTGGTGAAGATTAATTTTGGCCTTTCCCTTTGCCTTGCTTGTTGTTTCCATGATTGACCACCAATGCTTTTGAAGTTGAGGACTTGAAAATGCCCATTTTCATTAACTTATTTTGCTCAAGAAACAAAAGATCTTTGAGAGCCTCAAAATATGATGTGAAGTTGCTAATTGTCAATCGTTGAGTCTGAAAACTTGAAACAAAGGCTGCATACTTGGCTGGAAGCTTGTCCAACAAGTTGAAGACCAATTGATCATCCTCTTTCTCAATACCACTGGTGCAAGAGCACCTGGGAAAGGACTAGTTTTGTATGAAGTTCTTATTTTTGTTTTGTTGTCATAAGGTCATGTAGACCATTTAGTGTTGAGCTTAGTGGTGTTTTTGGTTTTTGGAAAAGGGCTTGTTAAGAGTTCAATGAGTTTAGAGGCTCATTTTGCTATATGGTGAAAAGTTGTAAAAGGTTGCAAAACACAGTGGGTTTTATAATGTTTGATCTAGGTCATCTAAAAGGCTCGACCCATGAAGCTCAATTTCCTTGGAAGCCTATTTAAGGCATGACTCAACCCTGAGGCAAGGTTGGAGGTATTATTGTTGAGTGACATTTTTGAAAATTGAAGGAAACAATGTTCAAAGGACAATTTTTTTGTATTTTTGCATTCAAACTGAACTTTAATGGAGTGATCCTGCTGTTCTTTTGTTTGTAGCATGTAGTGTTAACTTTGTTCAAGCTTGGTGTGCATTACATTTACCTTTGTAAATCATTCTTTCATCTTTTATCTGTACATAGTTAGATTACTGTCTTTTTCAGGCCTATAACAGGCAGTTTTGGAAGAATGGAGTCCTAGAGCACCTTCCCACCATACAAATTGTACGACCTTTTGGGATTTGTGTCTAGGCTCCCTCAATGTAAATATGGTAGTTTGTAGGTTTTGTTTGAGTGCAGGAGCTGCCAGCATGATGATGCCCTAGGCGAGCTAGTGCAGGTCCGGTTGGGGCAGACTTGAAGTAAAAGGTCCATAACTTGCAGGGGAAACGAGATCTTGGAGAGATTCTTTTTGGAGAATTTAGGGGAAGGTCTTCAATAAGCATGGTGATCAGGAAGAGGGTTTATCAATTCATTTAGTAGGAGAACTTTTTGATAGTCTGAAACAACATTGAGGAAGTTTGGAAACCCTAGCTTCTTGATCATTTTGGTGTCTGGACAGCGTACGGCCTGAGCAGGCTTGAAACCCTAAAAATATTGGAGGTGAGGGCATGAGAAACACAACCCATAAGAAAAGAACCTAGGTCTTTGGTGGTTTTAGAAGAAAATAGCAGTTTGACTCTGTTGGCAGGCCTAATTGGGGCTTAGGGCTTGTAGCTCTTTTCAAACCCTAGGAAAGGAAATGTGTGAAAGCGATGGAAAGTTGGAAACTTGTGGTTGCTTAAGGACCCTAGATAGGTTGTTTTGAAGCTTTGAAACAACTTCTCCACCCCTGCAAGAACAAGTGGAGTGTTGTGGAAAGATTAACCTTTAGGAAGGATTAAGGGTTAAAGGAAGAATGGAGGAATTGCATCAAGAATAGCTTGATTGTTGAAAACTGACAAGGTAGAGAGGTTGGCCAGGAGAACCAGGGGAACCTAGTCAAGAAGGAGTTCCTATAGGTTAAGGTGGAGCAACATAACACTGAGGAGGTCTTCCAAGTGAGACCCAGAGCAGGAATTAGTGATTGATTCCTCCAACCCCTCTCCCTACCAACCACAATCCCTTAGTTGTGCTCTTAGCTCATTTTCCTTAGTGAAATAATCATGAATGGTGTCAAAATTCTTGGGATCAAGGCTTAGGAGATCATTTTCAAGCTTGTATCCCTTAACCTTATCAACCTTGCCATACAAAGTAGCAAGCAAGTATCCCAAGCTTCCTTGGTTGTAGTACATTTATCAACATGGAAAATGAGATCATCTGAAATGAACTTTCTAAGTGTACCCAATTCCATAGAAGTTTTAGTGATACAATCCATATATGCAGTTGGATTTGCCTTAGGATTCATAGGTGTAGTTATGGTTCCATCAATATAGTAAATTAAACCTGTTTCCATTAGTTTACTCCATGCATGTACTTTCCATGTAGCATAATTATGTGTAGTTAAGAGTGGAACTTTAGATGAACCCATGATGGAATGCAAGAGCACAAGAGAGAATATAGGCACAATCAAACAAGAGAAACCCCCCTCCCCAAAATTCACTCAATCAAAGTACCCCCCCTGCCCCCCCCCCCCAAAAAAAGATAATTTTGGCACTTTATAATTTAGTGCATGTACAATAGGCCACTTGCAACTTGGCTAAGTGGACTTATGATTTCTGATTTACAACTTGCCACAAATAGGTTGAGAACAGACTAGAACAATGAAGCAAAGATCTAAATTCAAATCTATGTAATAAAAGTGCCAAATAGGCCAAAAAAGACCATATAGTGAAAGTACAAAATCCACTCAAGATCACTTCAAACAGATTAAAGATTCAAGAAGTAGACGAAAAATAATGCACTTTAAAAAAAATGACACCTGAAAAGGAGTTCGTATGTGCCTGTACGGAGCCCTGGAAGTTGCATAAATAAGGATTGGACATGTATAGTGTTGAAAAACTGAAAATTATGGAAAATATGTCCAGCAAAATCAGAAACCGACCAAACAGCTGCAAAGTACATGAAAAATTAGCCCAAATAAAAAAAAAATGCTTAGAAAAATGAGCTAAAATGAGCAATATATGGGCATTAGAAGTTGGACTGCAAAATTGAAAACTTCATTGGAGAAGGGGAAATTTTTTTTAGCATGTTGATGTCATCGTTGAAGCAATGATTACATCAAAAAAATGCTCAATTTAAATTGATGGTTTACCACCCGTAAAAAAAGAATATGCTCCCCTGCACAAAATATTCTCTCGCTCGTGTGCTTAAGAATGATGGTCAAATGCCCATCTAGGGTCACCGTCGAAATTAGGAATATTCTCTAGGAATCTAGGGAGCCAGCCGGAATATTCTAAGAAAATATTTGAATGCTGGTGAAGTTAAAATTTCTACCGGATATTGGTGAAGACTGCTGGTTTTTTGAATAATGGCGTTGAATTTTTGAAGCACATGTCGGAGAAGATACAGTGAAGCCGCAGGATGTGTGGGGACCATGCGGGTGAGTAGGATGCCGACACGTGGTGGTGGTACTATGCAGAGTACGCAGGTACCCTGCACAAGTCTGTGCAGGTGTGCCTTGCAATTTCTTTTTGATTTTTATTATTTTGTTTTTTAATTTTAATTTTTGATCTTTTGACTTATAAAAAATAAAAAAACCAATACAAATTTTTTGATTTTTCAATAAAAATTTTACAATGAAATTAATTGATACAAATTCAAAAAATTCAATGATATTTTTTTTTTAACAAAATTTTTGCAATTTTTTTTTTAGAAACTATAGAAAAATTCAGAAATTTTAAAAAATACCCAAATAGGCAATTTTTTTCGATCTAGAGCTCCCGGTGTCGGATTTCGACAAAATGAAAGGCTATACTAACTAGAAACAACCTTCTGAATCCGAATTTGATGTCATATCTGGTCTAGGACGTACCAAAATGTCGCTGCTCAGATTTTCCTCTTGACCACCTTCACACGAACTAAGATCTCCCAACAATGGCTATGCAAAGAACCTCCAACCACTCTGATACCATGTAAGAACTTATGAAAAGCAACAATAGGATCAAGAGACCAAAGATAGCACAAAAGAGAGAGAGAAGATGAGATAATATGATGATTGTATTCTCAATATTCATGAAGATGTTCAATTACAAGTATGTACAAGGCTTTCTTATAAAGGAAAGCTAGGAAACAATGAAGGGCCATGAATGAGACAAGTGGCTCAATCACGTGTAGGGTAGGTAGAAAGATATATTAGATAATTCCATGAAAGGTGGATCACCCACCTAAAGAGGAATTATCATGCCATGAAAAGTGGAGATAAAAAGGTGATAACTAGATCACACCACAAAGAGTGGGATTTCTCCTACACATAGTTCCCTAAATGTCCAAATCATATCTCTCAATGTATGCACAAACCTCGATGCAAGATGCAAATAACTAGGTGTCACAAGTGCAAACTACAATGATATGCATTCCCTAAGTAAGCTTAAGTAAAGTGTAATAAGTAAAATACTTATTTACACCAACACTTTTGTAACTTGATACGTCCTACAACCTTGAAATTTTTTCTAACATCCTTACACATTTGTGGCTAAAAATAATTTCCACTCACCAATGCAACTGTCTTGTCTATTCTAAAATGTCTTATTAAACCTCTTCTATGCTTTTCCTTAACCAAAATTTCTTTCATTAAACTCCCTAGTATGCACAATTGAATACCTTTAAACAACGCCCCATTCCAAATCAAGTAATCTAACCACTAACTTATATCCATGCTAAGAAATTCCTTACATGCTTTCAATGCCTCCACAAAATCAAGATGAACTTCATACAAATGCTTCATCTCTTTGAATCCAATTACTTTTACTTTCATCTTGGTTAGAAAATTATGTCTCCTACTCAAAGCATTTTCAACCTTGTTTGACTTTTGATTCCTATGTTTTAGCAAAAAAATATAAATTTGCATAAATTCAACTCATCTTCAATGTATCTAATTTAGATTTCCCTTTCTATTCAAATGCGACAAGTCTTGATGATCAATGTATAAAATAAACTCCTTTGGAAAAAAATAATATCTCCACTTCTTTAATGCTTGAATTATGACAAAATTATTGGTTATAAACTAAATATATCTTCCTTGCATAATTGAGATATGCACATTGATCCAATTGCATTCCCACTTGTATCACAATCAACATGATTTTTTTTATCAAAATCTTACAATGCTAACATTAGCCGTTTTGTCACTTTCTTTTTCAAAAATTTAAAACTTCTATATGCTCTTGAGGTCCATCTAAATTATGACCTATCTCCTCTCATTTTTTAGTTTGTGGTATATAAATAATATGAATATTACTGATAAAATTTCTATAGAAACTTGCCAAACCATGAAAAAATCTTACCTCTCCAATATTTGTTAATGTAAGCCACTCAACAATTGTGTAAGGAAAGCTTAGGTGCGGAACAAACTCTCCTAACATCAAAACCTCAGGGAAGAATGCAGAGGTGACTTTAAATTTTACAATTATAGTTCAATTAAGATACTCATGAAAGAAATAATAGAAACAGAGAAATGAACATACACAATTTGGACACCAGATTTAAGTGGGAAAACCCTTATGGGAGAAAAACCCACCACACCAAGAAAAGCCTCTTTGTATTACAGTAAAGAAAATTACATACAAAGTTCAGACTTAACTTTCTGATGTCAATTTACAGCAGCATAATTTCCTAATCAACCTTGTACAACAATGCTCTCAGAATTGAATTCATACACATTGATCAAATCTTGTTCAATCAAGCAACACTTTGTTATCTCACACTCTTCTATACATCATCATCCGCCATTGCCTGAGCATAAACATTTTTCCTCACAGTCTGTTCATATCCCTCACAGGAATGGTCGCAACAGTCCAACTGCTAGTGGTTCACATTCCGCTTCTCTGATTGGTCAAAAACAAACCACATAGGATAGACATTCGGTCAAGGTGTTCAAACAATATCGCATGTCGGTGAGACACTAGGGCGTGTCTTCCTGATGCCACAATGCCCAACTGTCGTTATCGGCCAGATTCACCACCATCGGCAAGATTCATATCGAGTTCAAACCTGTCGCCCAGACTCACTCTATCACTAAGACATCATATCGATATCCATTTCAAAACCATCGGCCAGACCATCGCTATCAGTGAGAGGTCATATCGAACACAAATCCATCTTGTGCAGATCTATCGAAAAGAGTTCCGCTATCACCAAGAGTCTTACAGAACCATATGTTATACCGATGTTCATACCCATTGGCAAGACGATAACCATCGGAAAGAGTTCACACCGATCACACCTGTCTATCGGCGAGACCAACCATCATCGACAAGAGATCATATCGAAGACATACCCGACAGTTCATATTACTCTGACCAATCTATCAACAAGAGCAACACCATCGGCAAGAGGTTACACCGAAGTTCAACGCGTGGAGATCCATTGGTAGTTCACATACAATTCCATCGGCGAGAGAAACGCTATCACTAAGAGGTCATATCGAATGCACTAGCCTGTCAGCGAGACCACACCCATCGACAAGAGTTCTTACTGAATGCAAACCTGTCAGCCAAGAGTCTCCCCAATGACATCCTTGTGAATAACCGTCGGTGAGACATACACTATCGGGATGAGTTATTCTGAATGTTCATGCCTCTCCTCGATGACTTCAGTCGCCATGAGTCTCCCCGCTAACCACTAGGAACCAAACCATCGGCAAGACAAAATCAAAGTCTCGGCGACCCGAGCACTTCAAATGATTAGAATACAACTGCTAGTCGGTAAGACTTCCAGAGTAAGATTGAGGCACATTTTCCAACAATCTCCCACTTGATGAAGATCTTACTGACACCTCCAGAGCACAACAAAACTACTGAAATTCATGGGAACTAAGGCCCATCGAACTAGCACACCACTTAAACTTGTCTGTGCTCACTGGCTTCATCAATGCATCTGCAACATTTTCCAAAGTATCCACTTTTTCTAAAGAGACCTTTCCATCCTCCACCATATCTTGTACAAAATGATACTGAACATCAATATGTTTCATCTTGGCATGGAAAGTAGGATTTTTCGCCAAACAAATAGCATTTTGACTATCATAGTATATTGTAATTATCCCTGCATCAAACCCAATGTTAGAACACAAACGTTTTAACCAGATTGCTTCTTTACAGGCGTGTGTTGCTGCCATGTATTCTACCTCTGTAGTGGACAAAGTGACTATAGCCTACCACTTACTCATCCAACTAAGTGCACCACCATTCATCATGAAAATATATCCATTGGTGGATCTTCTGCTATCAACGTCCCCTGCCCAATCAGAATCCACATAGCCTCGAATGCTGAGAGTCCTCTATGATTCAACCAAATTTCCATGGTAACACAAAACATATTCTAAAGTTCCCTTCAGATATCTGAAAACTCTTTTCACAGCATCCCAATGTGTCCTTCCAGGATTTTCCATAAAATGACTAAGTACTCCCATTGCTTGGGCAATGTCTGGCCTTGTACAGACCATTACATACATTAAACTGCCAACTACACTAGCATAAGGCACTTTGGTCATGTCCTCTATCTCAATAGGAGATTTTGGACAGTCTTCAACAGATAGTTTCATTCCCTGCAAAACTAAAACAACTAGCTGCTTGCAATCATTCATACAAAATCTCTCCAAAACAGTATTAATATACTTACTCTGGCTGAGCCAAAGTTTTCTACTCTTCCTGTCCCTGGTTATTTCCATTCCAAGAATATACCTAGCTGCACCAAGATCTTTCATTTTGAACTTTACAGACAACTGAGATTTTAGATCATAAATTATTAACTTACTATTTCCTATGAACAACATATCATCAACATAGAGAGCAATAATAAGAACATGATCATTTTCAGCTTTGTAGTACACACAATGATTAAATTTCAATCTTACAAATCCCAATGACAAAACAAAAGTGTCAAATTTCTGGTACCACATTCTAGGAGATTGTTTTAAACCATATAGAGATTTTTTCAACTTGCAAACCAATTTCTCTTTACCTTTTTCCACAAAGTGCTCAGGCTGGGACATACAAATTTCTTCTTCAAGGTCACCATGAAAAAATGTTGTCTTCACATCCATTTGTTTAATCTCTAAGTCATACGCTATTGCAAGTGACAAAATAAATATGATAGATGTCAACTTAGCTATAGGAGAAAATATTTCTCCATAATCAATTCCCTCTACCTGGGAATATCCCTTCGCAACCAACCTTGCCTTATAATTTTCCACACTGCCATCCAGACCTATTTTATTTTTAAATACCTATCTGTAGCCAACAACTTTTCTACCTTCAGGAAAGGACACCAAACTCCAAGTATCATTCTTTTCTAATGATGCCATTTCTTCATTCATGGCTTCCAACCAAGAGTTTGAATCAAACATTCTAAATGCCTCTTTCACAGTCCTAGGTTCATCAGTGCTAGAAATTAAAGCATAGGCACAAGTAGAATCTACCAAGGAAAACCCATACCTATCAGGTTGCTTTCTTTCACATGTTGACCTCCTCACAGGCTAAGGTTGAGGTTGATCTTCTTCTTCAGAACTTTCAGAACTACTTGAGCTCTCCTTAGTTTCAGGTACATTTTGAATTTTAAATTCCTCTTTATCTGGTGTCGGAGGAATTTCAACTACATCCTTTTTATCTTCTGATTTTGTCTCTGACTGCAGATCCAAAGTAGAAGGCTTCAGCTCATGAAAAATAACTCTTCTGCTATATAAAACCTTCTCTGTATCAAGATTCAAAAGCTTGTATCCTTTTATACGAGCACTATAACCAATAAAAATACATTTAACAACCTTGTTTTCCAATTTAGATCTTTTTTCATTCGGCACATATGCATATGCCTCACAGCCAAAGACACAAATGTGTCTCAGAGAGGGCTTCTTTCCAGACCATGCTTCCAAAGGTGTTTTCTCAACAAGAGAAAAATTAGGAGAACGGTTTATTAAGTAACATGCTATTGCAACTACCTCAGCCCATAACTTCTCCTCCAAGCCAGCACTGCTTAGCATACTTCATGCTCTTTCCATCACTGTCCTATTGAACCTTTCTGCAACTCCATTTTGTTGCAGAGTGTAGGGTGTAGTTTTATGTCTTTTAATTCCATGATCTTTATAGTACCTTTCAAACTCATCAGAACAAAACTTACCACCATTGTTAGTCCTTAAATTTGTTATTTTTCTTCTAGTTTGATTTTCCACAAGGTTTTTAAATTCCTTAAAACGACTGAACACTTCTTATTTACTTTTCAAAAAATAAACAAATTCTCTTCTTGAATAATCATTAATGAATGATACATAATATCTTGATTTAGACAAAGAAGGAACATTTACTGGACCAAAAACATCAGAATGTATGTAATCAAGTAAATCAGAAGATTTGTGAGGACTAGAGTAAAATGAAACACGGTGTTGTTTACCATATATACAATGTTCACAAAACTCGAATTCGAGGTTACAATCATCAAGCCCCTCAACCATGTTTTTATTCTTCAAGGTTTTTAAACCTTTTTCACCAATGTGGCCTAGCCTATGATGCTAAAGCATAGTCTTTTCTGCTGGAAGTTTAACTTCCATAGAGTTTGCATTGTCAGGAAATTTTTCCTCTTTTTCTCCATGAGTAGCTTTTTGTGACTTTATAGAGACACTGTTGCATTGCACAACATGTGCATCTAGCTTATACAAGGTACCAATACGAACACCCCAAGCTAGCACCATTGAGACTCTAGTCATCTTGCAGCCATTTCCAGAGAACGTGACTTGCATTCCAATATCATTCAGCTTACTAACAGAAAGTAAATTTTGAGCCAGACTTGGTATATGCATTACATCATTGATTTCCTTCACTCTTCCATCAGGGAATTGAATTCTGACTCTTCCACGACCAACTATTTCCAAAGATGAATCGCTTGCCAAATACACCCTTCCACCATCGTATTTTTCATACTTAGTGAACCAATCTCTATGAGATGTCATGTGGAAAGATTCTCCAGAATCAATCATCCAAACATCATCTGATGCCTGTGTACCCAAGGCTATAATGAAGGCATCTGCATCACTCTGAGAAGAATCATTTTCAGAAGAATACTTCTTCTTTTTCTCCTCTTTGCAATCCTTTCAGACATGACCAAGTTTCCCAAAATTCTAGCACTTCACCTTGGACTTCTTATCCTTCTTTCCTTTTTCTTTCGATCTGCCTCTAACAGCAAGAGCCTCCTTCGCCATCTCAGAATATTTTCTTCTCATCTCTTTTGATAACAAAGAAGAAACATCTCCCATCTTAAAAGTGGATGTCGTACTCCCTATAGCCATCACCAAGTGATCCCAAGAATCTGACAAAGAACATAACAACAACATAGAACGATCTTCTTCATCAATCTTCACACCCATAGATTCCAACTGAGCAATCAACATGTTGAAAGCATTCAAATGATCAGCAACAAATGCTCCTTCCTGCATTTTCAAAGAGTGCAACTTCTTCCTCAAGAATAATTTATTCATCAAGGACTTGCCCTGATAAATAGCTCCCAGTCTTTTCCACAAAGAAGATGGAGTCTTTTCTTCATGAACATTTAGAAGAACAGAGTCTGCTAAACAGAGCCTTATCAACCCCTTTGATTTTTGATCTGCAAGGTCCAAATCCTCTTGCTTCATGCCTGTAGGCTTCGTTCCAGACACAACAATCCAAAGATCACGATCAACCAACAGATCTTCCATTTTAAGTTTCCACAACTCAAAATTGTTGTCATTGAATTTCTCAATTTCAATCTTTCCTGACGTGCTTTCCATCTTAATCTGTAATTCGAATTACCAGACTTCTACAAGACTCTGTTGTGACCTTTTCACATCGCCCCATTCAAGATGGGGACCCCTAATTTTTGCTCCATTCTGGTCTTTTGGCTTTGGTTCTTTTCTCTCTCTCTCTCTCCCTTTGTTTGTCTCTTTTCTTTGGTTTGCTTTCTGGGGACATTCCCATCTTTGAACTTAAACGAGTGAAATTTGGCCAAGTTTGAAATTAGGGTTTGAGTCTTTCTTGGTCAGTCCAAGATTGAACGAAGTGAGTGAATTGAAAATTGAGCTTAACATTGTTGTCAGTGTGCTCCCAGCAGGCTCTCAGCAAATTTTCATCAGATTCTGAGTACTTACTATTTTTAGTAAGTGTGCAATTATAGGCAATCTGTCAGCATTTTTGAGATTCCGACAGTCACACGGCATTCAAAACACACCAAGCTGCTCGCGTGCAAAATTTGAGCTGAAACAGA
Organism: Sequoia sempervirens; assembly: GCA_007258455.2. NCBI lineage: Eukaryota > Viridiplantae > Streptophyta > Pinopsida > Cupressales > Cupressaceae > Sequoia > Sequoia sempervirens. Next base: position 7,582,238 of record VDFB02000013.1, on the reverse strand, counting down.
GGACTTACTATTTTTAGCAGTTCGGCTTCCGGAGCCAATTTCAGGACCTAAATGCAGAGTTTTCCTTTGCATGTCTGCATATTCCTTTTGGGTTTTTTGAGACCTTCGCAATGGTATAACATGCAAAGCGAGACGACAACTTTCAGGGTTTAGCCTTCTGAGGCTATTTTTAGGGTTTGCATGTTAGGGTTTCTTTTGCATGTCGGATGATTCCTTGTGGGTTTTTTGAGAGCTTCACAGTGGTATGACATGCAAATGGAGATAATCACTCAATAAGGAACTTACTATTTTTAGCAGGTGCGTCCCAGTAGCCGCTTCCCAGCAATTCAGAATCACGAGCTGATTGCAATGTAGCAGAAGTGAAGACAAACATAGATCATTTGATACGCATGCATAGCAAATTAGGGTTTCCATCTTCGGGACCCAAAAAGAGGCGTAAAAGGTTAGAATTTTTGAAAACCGGTGTAAACCACCGCGATCAGCATCCTTCAGGCTATCTGCTGGTAAAATTTGAAGTCAAACGGAGCACTTACTATTTATAGTAAGTCATTTTGGAAACAGGCTAAAAATAGCAAGTCAGTTGCATGCGTTGATGTCAGCAGGCAGGTCATGTGGTGAGGAGCACCTCATTCAAATTTCAAATCAAATGGAGCTGTGGAGGTACTAGAAACGAGAGGTTACTATAAATAGCAAAACACTTCCTGAAATATGCTATTTTTAGCAGGTCAACTCAGAATGGCAGTGTCAACAGATTGTTGAAGTCGTAAGGATCTGGTGTTCAAAATTTCAAATCAATCTGAGCTTCAGAGATGCAAAAAATCAAGAGACTTACTATTTATAGTAAGAAGCTGGTGAGGGCGAGAAAAAATTACTAAGTCTGAGAATATCCACCTGCCACCTCCAAATGCGCCCTCAAGGATGAAAAGCATGAAAAATGTTCTAGGTGTTCATCCTGCTCCCTAGGCCAAATGCGCCCATCTCAGCTGGAGGTCATAAAATTTTTGTAAGTGTTGTGCTTCATCCTACACAACCATAAAAATGCGCCCTCATGCAAGATCTCATACTTGAAAAATTTTCTAAGTATAAAAAATTCACCTCCTAGGCCAAAATACGCCCATGCAATAAGAGGGATAGCAAGTCAAAGAAAGTCAAAGTTTTTTTATCCACCTCACCCATCAAAATGCGCCTAAGTTGGGAGAGTTGATAGCAAAAAAATTCTAAGGCATGGAAATATCCTCCACCACCCCCTAAATGCGCCATCCTTCATGCATGTTCAAATGCGCCCAAAATGAAAAAGGTCAAAGGAGTCAACAAGGTTTATCCTTCCCCCATGGCAAAATGCGCCCAAATGGGGCCACATGAGGACAAAAGCTGGAAGTTGAAGGGTCACTTGTGAAAAGCGTTGGGAGTTTCATCCTCCATGCCTGTTGAAATGCGCCCAAATGAAGACAAAACAAAGAAGGTCAAAGGGGTCAACATTTTTCATCCCTCTCACCCTCTCAAATGCGCCAAGGACAAGAAGAGGTTAAGGGTGGCGTTGAATATTCCATCTCCTTCAAGTATGAAATGCGCCATGTAAAGATAAAAGTGTTGAGGGTGAGATAATTAATGCCAGGCATTGGAAACATGTTCTCCATGAAGTATGCTATATGCGCCTAAGGTGAGGTGAAATAAAATGCTAGGCGTGATTCTTTCTTCTTCAAGTATGCTATAGGGTGGTGAGATAAAATACAAGATGGTGTTGATGAATAAAGTGACTTAGGCGTTGAAGGTTGAATATTCCTCATGAAGTGCCAAATGCACCCAAGGCATAAGGTATATAAAAAAAAATGAATGAAACATGCTAGGTGTTGGAAGTTTGAAGTATGATGTGCTTTCAAGGAAAATTCTCCAAGTGAATTGTTTAAAATAAATTTCCTCGCCACAGGAAGAAAGATTTTCCAAGGCAAAATTTTTCTAAGGAAAAATTTTCAAAGTGATTCAAAATTTTCTCTAAGGAAAAAATGTTCTTCCTTAGGAAAAACGTCTAAGTCTGGCAAAGTGATGAAATTTCTTAAGCCATGAATGGATTGCCAGTGAAGAAGTCCAATGATGCCAGCTGCACAGGATCAACAAAATATTTTCAAGTCAGGGCAACCAGAACTGTTCACAGGTGTTGAAGAGCAAGAATAAATTTGCTAAAGTTATTTTTCCAAGGTGCAAAATTCAAGAAAATTAAATGAACCCGTTCGTTGTGCACCCATGAGTTCGACGCGTTCTGAAGGAAATTTTCTTCTAGGTATTGAAGATTATCGACGAGGAATGGATTTTAAGGTCTTCCATAGCTTGTCAAGGATTCTATGATAAATATTTCAAATGGGCACTAGGTTGATGAATTTTCCTAAGGGAAATTTTAAATTTTTCTAAGGCAAATGTGAAGAAATGTGTTTTCAAGGTGAAATCCTCCAGACGATGAATTTGAAAGAAACTGCCTAGGTGAATTTTCTCAAGTTCTTCCTGAAGACCATCTTCTTGAACCGAAACCCAGCTAATGAAATGAATTTCTAAAAGATGATACGCCCAAGCAGAGTGCAAGATAGGTTGGAAATTTGGCTAAGGTGATGAATGCTTGGAAGTTAGAGCGTGAAAATCCTGGTGAGTGAGTTGAATTTATATTATGAAGTGTTCTAATGCTCTTCTCCTTGCTTGTTTTGCAGGAGGAACGTCGAGGCCAGAGCACGATGATATTACAACCTTCGGAGGAAGACAAAGTTATGAGTTTCACATGAAGGAAGAAAGTTGCAGGAAAATGACTAAGTGTTGGGGCTCAAGTAACAAAGAAGAAACGTTTTTCAAAATTCAAGATGGAAAAAAGAGTGGAAGCTCGAGCAAAGTTGAGGAACAACGTCAAGAAGAAGATCAAGGGCAGTGTGAACGCATTTCAAGGCTGGAATCTTCTAGAAGATGGTGGCCATTAATGGCTCATTTATTACCCCACTCTCCATTGTGGCAGTTTTTAGGGTGAATCTTGTTTAGGGCTGAGGTGGCACAATCTGGGCCATCCAATCGATTGTAATCTAAGCCGTCTGTTGGACTTGGCCATCTATAAAAGGGGGAGTCCCCCTCATTTGTATCTCATTAGAAATTAGAAGTAGAAGCAGAGCTTAGAGAAGGAGTAGAGAGAATTGATAGAGTAGAAAATAGAGTAGTTTAGATTGAAAAGTAAGGAAAGTCTTCCCTTTGGATACTTTGTAAGAAGTTGTCATGTATGCTTTCATAATAAAAGAATTTTCATTGATGGTGATTTCTTCTTTGTTATGAGTAGTTGTTGAGGCTTCTCCGTCCTTCCAATTCACGTAGCATCTTGAAGTAGCTTAAAGTAAAGTAGATTTCATTTCATGCAAGTACTTAGCAATTGTGGAATGTGGTGCTCGATTTGAACAAGACTTCGCTTGTCCATACCACTAGCGGGCTCGCTGATGGTGGGTTCGCCTTGCGTGGTCAACTAGAACTTTGTGAAACTTAACTTCGATTATGGTTTATATGTTGGCATGCGTCGTTGTGATGGTGTCTTCATGCTAAATCGTGATCTGAACATCTTGAGTCACTCCTTTGAAGATTGCACCAGTTCCACAGAAGCTGTCCGAAGTGAGGCAAAACGGAGCTTGGTTGAAGCTTGTGAGAATTGATCGCCATGTCCCACACATTAGAATAGATTAGAACTTCTTAGGCCCTACACCCTTTAATTTTAGTTCATCTCCAGTTAGAATTAGGAAACTTGTGCTCACCTTCCAAATCATTTGAATTACATGAAAGCCCCTAGTCTGCTGTCTGCTGTCAACTGTCGAACAATTGTGTAAGTCCCCTTGAAATACCAGAAAAAATCACATCGAGCCAACTGAGTCTATTCGCATTATCAGAACCTTGGAGTTGAAAGCATGAACTCACTCGCAATCTTAGCATGCTGAATACTTTGTTCAAGAGGGGATAGAGTATCTGTTGGGAAACTTTATTCTATGTTGGTGCGGTCTCAAAAACCACGTCAACAGACTCCCACAGAACAAAATTGACACAAAAAACTCAACGTACCCACAAGGATAACACAACTGACCAGGCTCTGATACCACTTGTAAGGAAAACTTAGGTGTGGAAAAAACTCTCCTAATGTCAAAACCTTAGGGAAGAATGCAGAGGTGACTTTAAATTTTACAATTACAGTTCAATTAAGATACTCATGAAAGAAATAACAGAAACAGAGAAATGAAAATACACAATTTGGACACTAGATTTACGTGGGAAAACCCTTACGAGAGAAAAACCCACCACACCAAAAAAAGCCTCTTTGTATTACAGTAAAGAAAATTACATACAAAGTTCAAACTTAACTTTCTGATGTCAATTTACAACGTAATTTCCTGATCAACCTTGTACAACAATGCTCTCAGAATTGAATTCATACACACTGATCAAATCACATTCAATCGAGCAACACTTTGTTATCTCACACTCTTCTGTACATCGACATCCACCATTTCCCGAGCATAAACATTTTTCCTCACAGTCTGTTCATCTCCCTCACAGGAATGATCGCAACAGTCCAACTGCTAGCGGTTCACATTCCACTTCTCTGATTGGTCAAAAAAAAACCACGTAGGATAGACATTCGGTCAAGGCATTCAAACAGTATCGCATGTCGGTGATACACTAGGTCGTGTCTCCCCGATGCCACAATGCCCAACTGTCGTTATCGGCCAGAGTCACCACCATCGGCAAGAGTCATATCGAGTTCAAACCTATCACCCAGACTCAGTCTATCGCTAAGAAATCATATTGATATCCACTGTAGAATCATCAGCCAGACCATTGCTATCAGCGAGAGGTCATACCAAACACAAATCCATCTTGTGCAGATCTATTAGCAAGAGTTCCGCTATCACCAAGAGTCTTACATAACCATATGTTATACTGATGTTCATACCCGTCGGAAAGACGATAACCATCGGCAAGAGTTCATACTGATCACACCTGTCTGTTGACGAGACCAATAGTCATCGGCAGGAGATCATACCAAAGACATACCTGATAGTTCATATTATTCTGACCAATCTATCGGCAAGAGAAACACCATCGGCAAGAGGTTACATTGAAGTTAATCATGTGGAGATCCATCGATAGTTCACAAACAATTTTGTCGGTGAGAGAAACACTATCGCTAAGAGGTCATATCGAATGCACCAGCCTGTCGGAAAGACCACATCCATCAGCAAGAGTTCTTACCGAATGCAAACTTGTCAGCAAAGAGTCTCCCTAATGAAATCCTTGTGAATAACTGTCAGCGAGACATACACTGTCGGGATGAGTTATTCTCAATGTTCATGCCTCTCCCCGATGACTTCAGTCGCCATGAGTCTCCCCGATAACCACTAGGAACCAAACCATCGGCAAGACAGAATCAAAGTCTCGGCAACCCGAGCACTTCAAATGATTAGAATACAGCTGCTAGTCGGTAAGACTTCCAGATGGTCTCACCGACTTTTCTCTTTTAGGAGTTTACATGCCAGTAAGATTGAGGCACATTTTCCAACAAATTGCTCTCACTTTCGTTGGATCCATCTTCAAACCTTTAGCTAAAATTATAAATCTAAAGTATACCAACTCCTTATGAAACTACATTTCTTAAAAGTGATAAAAAAATTCTCTTATAGTCTCTACAACACTAAAAAAATATATTCTAGATGATTTTTATTAGTCTAATAAAAAATCAAAATATTATCCAAGCAAGCAATCATAAACTAGCCCAAAAATTTATTCAATACCTTATTCATTTATTTCATAAATGTGCTTAATAAATTAGTTAACCCAAAGGACATAACCTATCACTCATACAATCCTTTGTTAGTATCAAATGGTGTCATCCATTCATCTCACCCCCTTATTTTGATTTGATGTTAATTGATCTTCAAATTAATCTTTGTGAAGCACTTAGATCCACTCAAATAGTCCATTATGTCATCTATCATTGGTGATGATAATTTGTATCTTTTAGTGATCTTATTAATTTCTTTTGAATCATTAAACATCCTTTATTCACCATCCTTCTTGGGTGCTATTGTTGTAGGAATCACAAATGGGCTCAAAATTTCTTTAATTAACCCTATTTGTTGAAAGGCACAAGACAACTGAGAGGGGGGGAGTGAATCAGTTGTCTCCAGATTCAAACAAAAAACTTCAAACACTTTTCAACTTCACAACCAATTAATTATTAGCATGAAATGAAAATAACATAAAGCAATAATAACATAGTAAACACTAGATTTACATGGAAAACCCAATAAGTGAAAAACCACGGTGAGAATTAGCTCACAATATAAAGTAGTTTCAAAACAGAATGCAAAAGGCTTACTACCAAAGGGCTCACTACCCAGAATGGGATTCACTATTCAGATACAAAATCTCACTACTTACAAAGAGGACTCACAGTCCAAAAGGATTACAAAATTGAAGTGGCTTCACAACCAAAATGAACTGGTAAGAGTGCACCTAATATGTGCTGATTCAATTTCGGTGATGCTCAATAAATTGACTTAACACACTTCATCATCTTCACACTTCTTCAAATTCACAACTTTGCAACACCACACAATCTTCAAACCTATCTAACATATATATATGATTCATCTGCAAGCATCAATTAGGTCGGCCTAATTAGATGCAATCCTTATTCACTAAAAATACCAATTGTCATCTTCAAGCATTTACAAAAATTCTCCAAAAATTGATCCAAGAGTGTAGCACACTACATCATGTCAACATGGACCAAAGATAGGTCACACATATATCCGCAACATGAATTAATTCATTACAATATCATCTATACTTTAGGTCATCCAAGGATAGGACCAATAGAAAAATGCAATCAACAGAACAATGCCAACTTGCCATGCGAGCATATGAGCACACAAGATTTTAAGCAAACACCCTTTTAGCATCCATAAACCATTTCCTAAAACTGCAAGTAGCAACAATCAACTGTGGAGGATTGTAGACCAAAATACTGGAGGATGTAAGTTGGTTCTCCATACCAGTTCAAAGTACCGGATTAAACTAACAACTCAAACAACATGGTGACATCAACGACAACACAAAGTCTGCACAATTGGACATTCTTCTTCATTCTTCCAACAATCTCCCCCTTTGTCATTGATGGCAACATGTGCCAAAATTTACAAAAATTCTTATCACAATATTCTCTCCCCCTATCACTGATAATCTCTCCCCTTTTACTATTTTTTCACATGACTCTCTCCCCCTTTGACATCAATGGAAAAGGGCGACCAAAAATAGGATGTAAACATATGCACATGGTGATAAAGTTTATACAAAGGAATTCCAACTCCCTATTTCAAATATTCAAGTGAAAATAATGCTTTTTACTTGAAAAAATTTCTTGTATCTTTCTCTTATGGTTGAAAGAATCCTCTTCCAAGAAAATACAACTGAACCCATTCTTGCACTCATACTATCCAATAAAGACAACAACATAAATGAGAGTGTCTGGTTCGAAGACAAACATTGTCATTCACAATCTTCTACATCAAAAATAATTATAGAGAGATGATCTAACTAAACCTTGACAATTTCTTTAACCAACCAGAAGGTTTTAACCAGGTCTTCCCTTTGTCTCTGAGCAATCAAAAACTCTACTTGCAATTCACCAAATCTTATTCTCTGTTTTCCATTTTTGTCTTTAAAGAAGTCAAAACTCTTTCTAGTTCTATTTATCTTAGATTCAATGGCTTCAATTTTGCTTCTAAAATTATCAATTGTTGCAGGCCATCAGAGACAGTATCTGTAGATGTCAAATATTTCCTTAATGCATTCTCTTGTCTCATTAATGTGTTTAAATGATTTTTGTTTGGCATTGGCACATCTTCTCTCAACCATAGCTTCGAATTTATGTCCTTCAGGTCCTTCCAACAACATTCTTTCTTCAATGACTTCTACTAGGTCATTCGATAATGAGTCAGACACATCTAAAACTGCAATACACTTTTTGAGCAAATAATCAATCAACACATCATCCATTTTAAGTCTTTTGATCAAATTCAGAATTAGGTAGAGATTCTTCTTCATTCTTCTTTTCTTTCGAGACATCTTTTGTGATGAATTTTCTCCTCTTAGATTTCAAAGGGGCACCACCAACTTCCACCTCTTTCTTTTCAGAGAAGGAACCCTCTTCAAATCGACTAAACATTATCACACTGGAGCACATATTCTTCTGCAGGGATGAGAAATAGATTTTATATGCTCTTTCTTTATCTTCCATACACTCTAAATTCCTATAAATTTATTTTTCGACAGGGCTACCAGATTCCCACTTAGCATTCTCTCTTCTAGGTAGAAAACTCAGAAAGTAAAATACCAAACATATAAGGAAAGATCCAAACTAGAAAGGATAACCCTCAACCAATGACATTCTGACATTCTCAATTAGGTTTTCCAAAATTAAGCCACACAAATCAAATTGCTTGTTTTCCTTCACCATCATGTGTGCAAGATATACAACAATAGCTGAAGTAGAACCTTCACGATTTTTGAAGTAGATTTTATAAGAGATGACATACACAACATACCTTACTAGAGGATCAAAAATTGTATTTATCAGTAGAGCTTGAGGGTCTTTGTCAACACTAGTAAGTTCCTCCACGTCTCTATATTTCACAGTTTTCTTCCCAGGAAGATCACCAACACTGCACAAACCAGTAATAGCTTTGATTGCCTCCTTCGTGATTGGATAGGTTTTATCCAAAACAATGTTGTCATCCTTGAATTGACTTAACAAAAATAAGATAGATTCTTTATCTGCAAACCAGGGAAATTCTCCCCATAAATCCATACCTAGGGTTTTTACGTTCTGTAATTCATTTGTCTTCAACCCTAGTTCCATTTCCTTCATTTTGTGATGATCAAATTCTTCCAATTCAACATCCTTCAATCTCAGTGGAATATCACCATTTGATCCTCTATCCATCATTGCGCTTATCTTCCTTAAACTCTTTCTTTGCTCAACGAACCTCATTCGTTTCTCTTCTTCTCCTTTTGTAAACTAAGAGATGAAATTAAAAAGCTTTTGTCTTTTATTCCTAATTATTCATAATGATTTCTTCAGATTACCTCAGAATCACTCCAAATCACTTCGAGATCACTTCAAATCACTCTTCAAACTCTTTGATTGCATAAGTGATCAAAAATGACTTGTGAATATTGCTTTATACATCATCGCGTTGCCCTAATTCGTATTAAATGCGGTAGACTTCAAAAAGCTAATAAAAACCCCATTTCTCTTGTTGGTGTAATTAAAAGTGTTGTACCCTGTCCTAGGTCATTATTACACTTTAGTTAAGTTTACTTAGGGACCACATAGGAGGTAGTTGGAGCATTTCCACTTTTGGTGGACTTATCATGTTACTACTTTATCACATCCACCTTTCATGGACATATCATGTGATTACCTCTCCACCTTTTGTGGGCGATCTACCGTTTGTGGTGATTATCACATTATCACTTTTCCACTTTAGGTGAAGTGATAGCTTTTCACAGTTGTCTCATGTCATAAGATTATGACACTTGTCATAATCTTATGCCCTCCTATGTTCTCACCTTGGATATATAACCAAGGGGTCTCCTATGTACTTTTTCTCATTCTATTTTTGCATCATTGGCAAAATACAGTTTATTCTTGTCATATTGTTTATATATCTCTTATGCTTGTGATTTCTATTAGGCCTCTAGATCTTGGGTGGCTATCTTCATAGCCAATTCTTACATGGTATCAAAGCTATTGGAGTGCCTTTGGATTGTCATTTTGGGGAGATCTTGAGTGTAATCGTGTATTTGTGAGATAGAAATACCAGATTCTGGGGGGGTTCCATTTTTGGCTTTGTATTGTAGGTGAATTTTAGGAGCTTTTTGCATCAAATCTAAGCTCACCATTGCGTTTGGAGTGTCCGAGATAGTCATATTTTCATTTTGTTTCATCCCAATTGGACATTGGAGGACAAATCGACAAGGGTTTGAAGATTAGAGGTGGTTGCCAAATCTAGGAGCTAGCTACCATTTTAGAGCATTTTCAGCCAAAAAGGACATCACCATCGTGTTCAAAAGGGCCAAAAACCCCTAAATCGACTACCAAATCATTGAATTTGGACAAAGTTGTCTGTCGAGGCAAAAAAAAATTTCTAGTCAAGCTATATGACCCAACCATTGTTGTAGTTGGTACAATTTTTATTTTTTGAAAAAAAAATCTATTTTCCATGAATTAAAAATTTTGCTAAAAAAAATCATTTCGCAATAGGTATTTGATTTTTAAAGTTTTTAAAAATAAATAAAAAGGGTACCATAGACAGTACCTGCCTACACAGGTACCAAGGCGTTCATAGGCCACCACGTGGCCTGGCGTTTCACTGCCACGCGACCCCCTTTTCTCTCAGTTGATTGGCGTTTTAAAACCAACAACTTTTGTTTAAAAAAGTCGATGACAATTATTTAAAATTAGGCGGCAAAAATAACCCCGGTTGTCAGTGTACAAGAAGAATACTCTATTGACTGCAAGGGAATATTCTAGCAGAAGATTCCTAGGTGTAGAGAATATTCTAGATGAATATTTGGTTGCCTAGTCACCACCAACTTAGCACACCGTACATGCCATGTCATTAGTCCGTACTATACAAAAATACCACGCAGGCAAATTTTTTGCTGTGGCGGTCATACGACTGCCAAATTTAACATTGTGAATTGCTAACATCAACACTGCATCAACAAATTTTTGAAAATTGGCAGACCTCCTCTCATTTGAGTTTTTGATTTTGCAGTTCATCTTTAGAGGCTCATATCTTGGCCATTCAGAGGCCCTTTTTTGGTGCAATTTTTTTTTGATTTGGGCTAATTTTTCGCGCTCTACGCACTGTTGTAATTAGTTTCTAGTTTTGATGATCAAATTTTTCAGAAAATTCAATTTGTCACAAGTGTTGCTAAGTTGTCACCATTTTTGCAACTTTCAGACCTTCGTTTAGGCTCATATGAACTCCTTTTCAGGGGCCATTTTTTTTGAAAGTGCATGAATTTTTCTGAACTTCATAGTAGTGCTATCAGTTTGTGGTGATTATGATCATAAATTGTACTTTCAACATATGGTCTATTTTGGCCCATTTTGGCATTTGTAAAGCTAAGATCTCAGTTTGGTCTTTTGTATTAGTCATTTGAGTTTGTTGTTGCTTACTAAAGGAAATTGTAAAACATTGAAAATTAGAAGTCCACTTTGCTTGGCTTGCAAATGACCATTGTACATGCACTAAATATAAAGTGCCAAATCATCTTTTTTTTTTTTGGGGGGGGTTCTTTGATTGAGTGAATTTGGGGGGTGTCTTGTGTGATTGTGCCTCTCTTTCTATCTTGTTCTCTTTCATTTTGCTACTATGGGTTCTCCTAACTTTCCTTTGTTAGCTTCACATAACTATGCTTCTTGGAAAATTGATGCTTGGAGTAAGTTAATGGAAAAAAGATTAACTCATTATATTGATGGAACTGTTGTTGCACCATCTGATCCTCAAGATAATCCTATTGCTCATTTGGATTGGCTCACTAAAAATACTATGGCTCTTGGAACTTTGAGGAAATATGTATCAAAAGATCTCATCTTTCAAATTGAAAAGTGTAAAACAATTAAAAAGAAACTTGGGAAAAGTTTGGTCAATTGTATGGCCAAGTTGATGAGATTAGAGGTTATTAGCTTGACAATGATCTCACAACATTAGATCCCATGAATTTTGATACAATCAAGACTATGCCACTAAGGCAAATGAGCTAAGAGCACAACTTAAGGATTGTGGCATTGAAAAAAAGGATGTACAATTGGTCTACAATTTGTTGGGGAAGCTTCCATCAAATATGCAACATTTGTTTCTAGCTTCCAAACCCATCACTTGATTGGGTAGTTCTTTCACATGCCTCATTTGATGTATTTAGAAATATTGATGCTAGAGAAGCAAAGTTGATAAGTATGGGGTTCTCTCAAGTCTTCAAAGTTCAAAGTGGCGAAATCCAAGGGAATCAAGGGTTCCAACAAGCATAAGAAATCTAAAGATAAAGCACAATCATCCTCTCCACAACAAAATTCTTCATCTTCTCCCAAGAAGGGAAATTCAAGCAAGAAGGAAAGACCAACTTGTTCATATTGCAAGAAAGTTGGTCATGATGAGCATCATTGCCACACTAAGCAAATTGATGAGTTGAAAAACATCATCAAGAAGAACAACATCAATTTTCATCTGCCTACAAGAAGAAGGATTCATCTCCTTCCACTTCCTCACAATCAAAAGGAAAAGGGAAAGCATTTGTGGCTACTTCAAGGTTCTTCACAACAATGGATACTTAGTCGGGTGCCACTCATCACATGGGTTCTACAAGGGAGCAATTTTCTTCTTTGGAGCCATCTAAGGTACCTCACATCTTCATAGGAGATGATACTCAAGTGGAAGTTGAAGGAAAAGGTTCGGTTGTCATGGATAATGGAACATTTGAGAATGTTCTCTATGTTCCTAACTTGATCATAATCTTCTTTCAATCTACCAAATCATTCACTTTGGAGATGGCAAGAAAGTTGAGTTTCTACCAGATTAGTTGTGGTGAAAAGAGCTTAAGGATGATTCCTTGGTTGCAGTGGGACAAGCCAATCACAACACATGTCTTTACTCATTCTCCCACTTTGTGCCTAAGTCTCCTTCTATAGCCTTTCACTCATTCAAATTTAGAAAGTAAGCTATGGCATGAGCAGTTTGGACATCTCAATTTACTGCTATCTTCAGCAACTTAGCTCCAAGGATATGGTTATAGGACTCCCTGAAATCATCTTTTCTGAAGGTGTATGTTCAAGTTGTTCCTTGGGTAAGCATCCAGAAGAGAAGTTTGACAAAGCAAAGTCTTGGAGAGCTTTAGAAGTTCTTCAATTGGTTCACAGTGATGTAGTAGGTCCATTTCCAGCCATCATTTAGCAAGGTCTGCTATGTCCTCACCTTCATTGATGACTACTCCTACTTCACATGGGTCTATTTTCTTGTTCACATGAATGAAGTGTTTGACATATTTCTAGCCTTCAAGGCTCATGTTGAGAAGCAATCAGGGAAGCAAGTCAAGATTCTCTACACAGATAATGGAAGGGAATATGTGAATAATAGACTTGAGAAATTTTGTACTCTTTAGGGGATTGATCTTCAACATTCAGTTGCCTACACTCCATAGCAAAATGGTGTTGTTGAAAGGAAGAATAGGACCCTTAAGGAGATGGCTAGCTGCATGATTCATGCTTGTTCTCTTGGTCCTCAATTTTGGGAAAAAGCTATTAGTTGTGCCACACACATCCAAAATTAGGTTCCCCATAAGGCTTTGAAGGGTATTAATCCTTTTGAGGCTTGGTGTGGTAGAAAACTGGTTGTGAGACACTTCAAAGTTTTTGGTTGTCCAACTTGGGCACGCATACCTCCAGAGAAGTGCAAGGTATTGGAACCTCAGAGTAGGTGTTGCATCTTTTTTGGATATCTTGAAGGTGTTAAGGCATATAGACTTTTGGATCCGGAGACACATGAGCTATTCATTGAGATTAGTGCTCACTTTGAGGAAATCTCTCCTAGCTTGGCCTTTAATCCTCCTCTTCCTTCCTCCCATGGTGGAAAGTGATGATACTTTCAGGATGATGATTCTCCCTCAGCTTCGACTCCACCGGGGATCACACACCTTCCTTGAGGGGTGACACTGCGGGTTAGGGAGCCTCATGCTTTATACGCTAGACGGGCTCGAAAACTCTTGGAGTCAATAGGTTCTCTTGTTGGGGATCCTTGAGATAAATGAAGGACTGGGTCACAACTTGTCGGGATTTTTCCACATGCTTTTCTTGCTTGTGCTTTTGATCCATAGTCCTTGAGGAAACATCGGGAGTTCTAGAGTGGGATTCAACAATGGAGGAAAGTATAGTTCCTTGATGAGGAGCCACACATAGGATTTAGTTCCACTCCCTAGGGGAATATATATGGTTTAATGTAAGTGGATCTATCGGACCAAGTATGTAGTGGATGGAAGTGTGGATAAATATAAGGCTCGGCTTGTGGAAAAAGATTTCTCACATGTTCCAAGTGTTGATTATACAAAGACCTTTGCACTCGTTGCTAAGATGAACTCCATTTTCTTGACACTTGCTATTGTTGCAGCTCATGGTTGGGTTGTACATCAGATGGATTTGAAGAGTGCATTTCTTCAAGGGGATCTTCATCAAGAGATTTACATGGAGCAGCTGTAGGGATTCATACAGGATTTTTCTTTGGTTTTCAGATTGAGGAAGTCTATCTATGGCTTCAAACAGGCCCCTAGGTCTTGGTATGCCAAGATGGATTCCTTTCTTCTCTTAGTATAATTCACCAGGTGTCATTTAGATCCAAATGTCTATATTTTATAACAGGATGATTCTAATTTTCTACTTGTGCTCTATGTTGATGACTTGATCATTACAGGGAATTTCTCATCCATCATTGGCAGTGTCAAATCTGCTTTGCAGGACAAATTTGCTATGACTGACTTGGGCCTTTTTCACTTTTTTCTTGGGATTGAAATCACACAGTCAACTTCTAGGATCTCTCTTTCTCAGCCCAAGTATGCTCTTGATCTTCTAGCTTGGTTTCATATGGCTGATTGTAAGCCTACTCCAACTCCCTTTCTTTCAGGATTCAAGCTTGAGGCTAAGTATTCTACTCAACTTGTTGATGCCACTTTGTATCGTCACATTGTTGGGAGTCTCATCTACTTGACTCACACATGCCCTAATATCTCCTTTGCAGCTGGAATGGTTTCATGCTTTATGCAAGAACCACATGAGCTTCATTGGAAAGTAGCCAAATGTATCTTGCATTACATACAAGGTACACATCATCATGTGATTCACTATGCAGTAGGTACAGGACTTACCTTGGTGGGATATACAGATTCTAATTGGGTTGGCGATCTTGATGATTGTAAGTCCACTTCTGGCTATAGCTTTCATCTTGGTTCTAGTCCCATTTTTTGGTAGAGTAATAAGTAGCATGTTATTTCTCTTTCTTTGACGCAGGCTAAGTATCGAGGGGCTGTTAATGTTACTACTGAGGCTCTTTATCTTCAGAACATTCTCACTGAGTTTGGCTTCACTATTGCATGCCCTACAGTCATTCATTGTGACAATCAGAGTGCCATCTAGATCTCAAAGAATTTGGTTCACCATCAGAGGACCAAACACATTGAGATTCATATGCACTACATTTGGGAGCTGATGCATGAGCAAGTCATTGATTTGCAGTATTGTCCTACAACAAAGCAGGTTGTAGATATCTTCACCAAACCCATCACTGAGATTATATATCATCATTTGTGAGCTCTCTTGGGGGTGCGAGATGTTTCATTTGAGGAGGTCACTTGACCTTCTTCATTCTCTCTTTTGTGGGGACTTTTTCCTCACTCGAGGTTTTGCCTTCTCATCTTTTTGAGTGCAATTTTTGTTTTTATTTTATCTCTTTTTTGGAGTTTTTTTTTCCCCGCATTGGTTTTCTCCTTTTTCTCTACTTTTATGAGAGATTGCATTGCATTTGTACATGGGTATAACATGGCCCTAGTATGGCCAGGGACCCATCTTGCATTGCTTTCTTTTGTGTACATTCTCTCCTAAGTTGCACTTAAGGGGTGTTGGTGTAATTAAAAGTGTTGTACCCTGTCCTAGGTCATTATTACACTTTAGTTAAGTTTACTTAGGGACCACATAGGAGGTAGTTGGAGCATTTCCACTTTTGGTGGACTTATCATGTTATTACTTTATCACATCCACCTTTCATGGACACATCATGTGATCACCTCTCCACCTTTGTGGGTGATCCACCATTTATGGTGATTATCACTTTATCACTTTTCCACTTTAAAATTTTGGGTATTAGCTTTTTCATAGTTGTCTCATGTCATAATGTTATGACGCTTTTTCATCAATCTTATGCCCTTTTATGTTCTCACCTTGGCTATATAACCAAGGGGTATCCTATGTACTTTTGCATAGCACAACTCATTACATTCTATTTACATCATTGGCATAATACAATTTATACTTGTCATATTGTTTCTATCTCTCTTATGCTTGTGTTTTCTATTAGGCCTCTAGATCTTGGGTGGCTACCTTCATATTCAATTCTTACATCTCTACATAGTGAACCCTAAATTGCTCCACAAATCAACATGCCTACAACATTTCTTACGGTTCCTTTTTTATTACCTCTGTCTGTATTCTCTACAACATATCCTCATGCCAAAGACTGACACACCAAGCATCAAGGGGTTCAAATAATTTTTCTATTAAAGATCCCCATAAGATCATGCTAGGTCTAATTACTAGAGGAATTTTCTACGCTGGATGAGGGCACAGACACATCTATCATTTATGGCTCTTCTTTCTTCTTCCATATCTTGTTCATTTCTTTCTTAATCTCATCCTTGTCAATTTTCTTCACTGGTTCATTTTTCTTTACTGAATCAAAATTCTTAACCTTTTTACTTTTGCAAATTCTTGAAGTATGTCCTAGTTTGTTGCAATTATAGCAAACAACACCTTTCTGATTAGTTTTTCCTCCATTAACACTTGATCTACACTGATTTTCTTTGTGTCCAAACTTATTGCATGTATAGCAATAGCCATTAAAAGATTTATTTATTCTACCTCCATTAAACCTATTCATCATCACTCGACTAATCATCCTCATCTGAGATCTGCATTCAACAGCCTTATGTCCAACTTTCTTGCATGCAAAACAGTGTCTCAAAAAACTTCCAACATTATGATTTATCCTGATTCGACACTTAGTTGCTTTATAACCAAATTTATTACATGTAAAACAAACACCATTGAAAGATGGATACCTTTGAGCATTTGGTTGTCGGATAGGCGGTCTTCTAGAAAATTTCCTTTTCTTCTTTCCTTTATCTTGAGTCTTCTAATTATCTACTGAGTTTAGGGTATGCTTATCCTTAGAGCTTTCACCGACTTCATTTCCCAAACCACCTTTGTCTTTAGAAGGTTTTTGTCTTGCAATCAACTCTTCAAGTTTGGTGGAGCTTATCTTGAAATTATCTTCACAATGTTTTGCTTTCTCCAAATCTGGTTTTAGGTTCACCACTTCTTGTTCAATCTTTGTGCATACATCAGTCTTACTTTGCACCATAGTATTTAGAAATGCTTCAATTCTTTTCTTTTCCTCTACTAGCACCTTCAATCTGACAGTTTCTTCATTTGCTTGCTTCAGTTGCTCACTCACTTCTCTATGTATTTCCTTGAATTTCTTCAATTGCTCTTTCAATTTCTAGGCACATTCATTTGCCTCATCAAGATTTTCTTTCAAATCTCTATTTTCACTTTCAACCTTGTCAAGATCTTCAAGCGCAGCCTGGAGCTCATATTTGTCATCCATTTTATTCAATCTCCAGGATCTTCCTCAAGCTATTAGGATTATCTGGAGGAACCAAAGCTCTGATACCAATTGTTGAAAGGCCCAAGACAACTAAGAGGGGGGTGAATCAATTGTCTCCAAATTCAAACACAAAACTTCAAACACTTATCAACTTCACAACCACTTAATTCTATTATTAAGTATGAGCATGAAATGAAAATAATAGAAAGCAATAATAACACAGTAAACACTAGATTTACGTGGAAAACCTAATAAGGGAAAAACCACGGTGAGAATTAGCTCACAATATAAAGTAGTTTCAAAAATGAATGCAAAAGGCTCAATACCAAAGGGCTCACTTCCCAAAATGGGACTCACTGTTCGGATACAAAAGTTCACTGCTTACAAAGAGGACTCACTGTCCAAAAGGATTACAAAACTAAAGTGGCTTCACAGCCAAAATGAACTGGTAAGAGCGCACCTAATATGTGTTGATTCAGTTTTGGTGATGCTCAATGAAATGACTTAACACACTTCATCATCTTCACAATTCTTCACATTCACAACTTCACAACACCACACAATCTTCAAACCTGTCTCAATTAGGCTGGCCTAATTAGATGCAATCCTTATTCACCAAAAATACCAACTGTCGGCTTCAAGCATTTACAAAACTTCTCCAAAAATTGATCCAAGCATGTAGCATGCTACATCATGTCGACATGGAAAAAATATAGTTCACACATATATGCGCAACATGAATTAATCCATTACAATATCATCTGTACTTTAGGTCAGCCAGGGATAGGACCAATAGAAAAATTCAATCAACAAAACAATGCCAACTCGCCATGCGAGCATATGAGCACATAGGATTCCAAGAAAACACTCTTTTAA
Organism: Sequoia sempervirens; assembly: GCA_007258455.2. Taxonomy (NCBI): domain Eukaryota; kingdom Viridiplantae; phylum Streptophyta; class Pinopsida; order Cupressales; family Cupressaceae; genus Sequoia; species Sequoia sempervirens. The sequence continues at coordinate 7,563,861 of VDFB02000013.1, read as the reverse complement.
CATCCATAAACCATTTTCGAAAACCGCAAGTAGCAACAATAAACCATAGAGGATTGCAGACCAAAATACCAGAGGATGTAAGCTGGTTCTCCATACCAGTTCAAAGTACTAGATCAAACTAACAACTCAAACAACATGGTGACATCAATGACAACACAAAGTCTACACAATTGGATGTTCTTCTTCATTCTTCCAACACCATCCTCAATAGATCTTGCACTTGTTAGTTCAATTCTTCATTCTGCATTGTTATTGTTACTTTAGTTTTCAATGCCCCTTTGTAATCCTTGTAAAATTTTGGAAAAATCCTTGTTATTGGATGTCGACATCTAATGTGGTTTCCAAAACCCAATTAGGTTCCAATTTGGATGTCACAACCATGTGTTATCCCGTCATTTCCATATTAAAGGTTTATCATTTCTCATTTCATCAAATCCTGTCAAGGTTTCAAACCCTTTATCAGGACCCAAAAAGATTTTCGCAACTTAGCCAAAAGTCAACAATAAATGAAATAGGTTGTGCACTTAATTAGAATTGGTTAAATTGCAAGTTTCTCAAAACTTAATCAAGGTTTCAAAACCTTTGTTAGGATCCGAAAAGGTTTTAAAAACTTCATTGATCCCCAATTGGATACTCTCATTCAAGGTTTGAGCTTGCACAATTTGAAATTTTGGTTTACAACATAGGTTTTCTAAAGTTTTGAGCAATCTGAAGGTAAAGAAGAATAATTTTAGAACTTTCTATAGGTTTCAAAACCTGTCAGAACCTGACAAGGTTTCAACAACCTCAATTAAGGCTGAAAAAATTCATTTTACAAAGATCACATTCTTCAAAGAGTATTTTCAACAAAGACTTTCGGGTGATTATAGAGGTTACAAAACCTCTATCAGAACTTGACAAGGTTCTCGAAACCATCAATTTCTCCGACACCTTATCATAGTTGTTCATTTTCAAAATTTCAAAGGTAGTAAAAGAAAGTGCCAAATGATAAGGCTTGCATGTGCCGAAGTTAAGGTGTGCCATTAATGCCCACCCACTATGTCAGAACATTAATTACAAACACTTATAAGGGGATTCAATTGGTAAAGGAATTCACTTTAACAAGAATTCAAGAGAAATTTTGTAGATGAAAAAGAGCAGAATTATAGAAGACCTACAAGAAATGGTGTTGCAATATTCAATATTAATGCAAAGGTATATTGAAATTCCCCCTTTCCTAGTTTGTAATAAGGTGATATAAGAAGTTCATTCTCACAAATTTGGAAACAAAAACACTAGTTTAATAGCCCATACATTCTATTGAATTATTTCTTGAACATGAACTATGGTCATTTTTACTCAATTGTGTTCACCATGAAGTACAAATACTTGGGCTATGATCATTTATTTAGTTCGTTAAGCACATTACCAGAAATTGGGGATACAAAGCTAGGGCACATAAACTTAGACAAATTTTGGGAAAAGGATTAAGAAAGAAGATAGATCCCTAATTACCATGAAGCAAGAGGGTACTCCCTTCTCTTCCAAAAACATACTCCCACAAGTTTGAAATTTATTTCATAACACATCGAACAATTGCTAGCAACAAAAATTGCATTGTTATTCAAATCAACAACAAACTAACTTGTTACAAAAAAATTCAACTCATACCTTCAATGGTCTTTCTTACACATTCAATTTGATCTTCTTCTATTTCAGTTCAACCACTTAGATTCACCTTATTTGCACATGCACTCTAATTTCTTTCCACATGCTCCACATTGCTTGCCCACCCTACTTTGTTTGTCATGGTCTATATTTTCCCACAATCCCCCCTAAATTGCATACATTTTAAATTCCTTATATAAATTTAATATTTTATTGGTTCCATATTACTTCAAACATATCCTATGTTATCTTCACAATCTCTTTCCTTTCTTCATACTGTGCCCTCATGCATTTAAATCTATAATTTTTTTCAATTTGTTTTGGATGAATTCACTATACTTAGTCATGTATTTCATGCTACACAACCCTTACCTCACACTACCAGGCCATCTGCAACCCCCTCACAAATTTTGTGTGCCCCCTCTAGCTCTTCTCCCGCGATGTCTCCTCTCTTCTCTTCTCTGTGTTATCTCTTATTTTTTGTTTTCAAATATGCATCTTTTAAAACAAAGAGACAAAGAGTTTATTTTATGCCCCTTCATATTCCATCAAACCTTTCAAGCAAAGGCATCAAACCCTCTTTTTTTTTTCTGCATTTTAATTATTTGAAGACTTTAAGAATGTGCCTCTTCACTTATATTTCCTGCAATGGAATGTGATCAAACATGTCCAATATGTACAACAATAGCATAATGACTTGATCCCCTTTGGTTATGCCTTTGATTTTTTTTGTCTTGAATCTTCAAATTGGAATCAACCACCCATCAAATGGACCCACACCATGTTGGATGGAGATCAAATGCCCCACACGAGAAATCAATGCTTCATATCCATCTTCCCCCAACGTGGAATTTATACCAAACAAATTATCTTCTTGAATGCCAAAACATTAACTCTGCTGGAGTCTAATTCATTTTTTTTAACCCTGCAACTATAACATTCACCTTGAAAATGCAAGCATTTAAATAATGCATTGTATTTTACATAAGATAAGTAAATGAGTTTTGTTTTAAATGAAATCCAAACAGGGAGAAATCATGGAAAATAGATTTATTCTAGCCATTTTTTTACGACAAATTTGTAGTCATGGACATACAACTAAACCATCAACTAAGAGAAAACCAAAATTGTGAAAAACAAACTAACGATGTTTTTGGTTGGTACTGATCACCTGTCCGCCCACATGCTCCTACACCAGACATGTCAGGTAGAAAGATTGTGAGCATAGGCTCACAATGGTGGAGTTGAGTGATGGAATCACTCTTTTAGGTTGACATCAACCTGCAATGAACTCCTTCATTTTCCAAGTGATAAAGATTAATTTTTCTTCCACTTTTTCCAGCATCATTCTAGAACGCACATCACCATCCTCCAACAACACTTCACCCTCTTCTTTCCCCTTGTGGAATCACGTCCACCAAAGAGCGACCTCCTTCGCCAAATACTTTCCACACTTCTCTCCTCTGTGGGTTCAAACCCACCTCTAACCGTCCACCTCCACCAATAACAACCTGCAACATCTTCAACCATCTCTACACACAACCACACACCATCTGCAACATCTACTACATGCTTTGGTTTTCTATCCATCCATTCTTCTATCATTTCGTCTGAAAATACAATAACATCACAAAGTTGTTTTATCTCATCCGCATTCACAACTGCAACATTGAACTCCACTGCAACATCTTCCACATTCTCTTTAGCTGCAATCTTTCATTCATATCCATTTGATGTACCATCCAACTTCAATATCCACTCTTCCTCAATCGTCAATAGTTGAGAGAACAAATTTGATTCACCTTCTCCTTCAACTGCGACATCTTCGCTGTTCACCTTTGTCTTTTCTTCTTCTATTGTCATGCCTTCTTCATGGCACTTCATTGTTGCAACATCTTCATCAATAGGGGTTGCTCTTACTTCTTCCACTTTCTATTTGGGACTGCAACACTCATTTCAAGAGAACCTTCTTCTTCTCACTACTCTTCACCATTTTCCTCTCACTCTTTCCAACACTCTTTTCTACTTTTCCAAAAACTACCTTTTCCAATGATTCACACAATTCATCCTCCACATCATCCCAATACTGCTCCCAAAACCATGTCCACATGTGCCTCTTCACGACCCAACCCATTTTGTCTGTTGCAATCTCACCTTTCTCAATCGATCATCACTTCTCAAGTTTCCTTCATGGCTTCAAGCTCCCACTCTTGTTGCTAGGATTCCTCACACACCTACAACATCTCTCATGAGATTCTTCACTACCGCTTCACACACTTTCTTCTCGTGTGAACTGCCTCCCAGTTGACGATCTATTCATACATCACTCACAGGTCCTGGTGGATCCTCTCCACTCTCAGGACTACTGTCTTTGATACCAATTGATGCAAGAGGGTACTCCCCTCTCTTCAAAAAACATACTCCCACAAGTTTGAAATTTATTTCATAACACAGTGAACAATTGCCAAAAACAAAAATTGCATTGTTATTCAAATCAGCAACAAACTAACTTGTTACAAATAAATTCAATTCAGACCTTCAATGGTATTTATTACACATTCAATCTGATCTTCTTCTATTTCAGGACAATCACCTAGATTCACCTTATTTGCACATGCACTCTAATTTCTTTCCACACACTCCACACTACTTTCCCACCCTACTCTACTTGTCATGGACTGTATATTTTCACAATCCCCCCTAAACTACATACATTTTAAATTCCTTATATGAATTCAATATTTTATTGGTTCCATATTACTTCAAACGCATCCTATGCTTTCTTCAAAATCTCTCTCCTTTCTTCATATTGTGCCCTCATGCATTTAAATCTACAATTGTTTTTAATTTGTTTTGGATGTATTCACTATACTTAGTCATGTATTTCATGCTACATAACCCTTACCTCACACTGCTAAGTTGTCTGCAGCCCCCTCACAAATTTTGTGTGCCTCCTCTAGCTCTTCTCCCGTGTTGTCTCCTCTCTTCTCCTCTCTGTGTTATCTCCTCTTCTTTTTTGTGTTCAAATATGAATCTTTTAAAACAAAGAGATAGAGAGTTTATTTGCTGCCCCTTCATATTCCATCGGACTTTCAGGCAAAGGTATCAACCCCTCTTTTTATTCTGCATTTTAATTATTTTGAAGACTTTACGAATGTACCTCTTCACTTCTATTTCCTGCAATGGAATGTAATCAAACATGTCCAAAATGTACAACAATAGCATAATGACTCGACCCCCTTTGGTTATGCCTTTGATTTGTTTTGTCTTGAATCTTCAAATTGGAATCGACCGCCCATCAAATGGACCCACGCCATGTTGGATGGAGATCGAATGCCCCACACAAGAGAAATCAATGCTTCATATCCATCTTCCCCCAATGTGGAATTTATGCCAAATAGATTATCTTCCTGAATGCCAAAACATTGACTCTGCTGGAGTCTAATTCATTTTTTTTTACCCTGCAGCTATAACATTTACCTAAAAAATGCAAGCATTAAAATAATGCGTTGTATTTTATATAAGAGAAGTAAATGAGTTTTGTTTTAAATGAAATTCAAATAGGGAGAAATCATGAAAAATAGATTTATTCAAACCAATGTTTTACAACAAATTTGTAGTCGTGAACATACAACCAAACCATCAACTAAGAGCAAACCAAAATTGCAAAAAAAAAACTAACAATGTTTTTGGTTGGTGTTGATCACCTGTCCGCCCATGTGCTCTTGCACCATACCACTAGACTAATTGAAAGTGGGATGCTGCAAGCCACAACCTTTCCCGTGGCAATGCAATGTACAAACCTAGTCATATAATGCATTAGTCATAGTGATTCCAATGCAACGAAAATTAGGACAAATGATAATCAACTGGTCAGTGCTATAAATAGGGATATTTTTGCTTCATGTTTGCAACTTCTAGAAAGAGAGGAATATACAAACTTCAATTTTATTCTTTCCCATCAACATTTTTTAAGAAAAGAAGGGACAATATAAAAAATTTATTGCTTGGGAATGGTTTGACACTCCGAAGAAGGGAAAATATCAATTTCCTAAAAATCTACACAAGACCCATTTTGCAGACGAGATCTCTGATACGATAGTTCCTTTGCAAAAACTAAGGGGTATCAAAAGGGCTCATGTGGATGTACTTATTTATCTAGATAATTATCCACAGTGAACAATATCTTGATTGGGCTTAGCTTATCTGCAATCAAGTGCATTCGATGATCGTTCAATTTCCCCTCAACAGGTCATTCTATATGTATTCCTATTTGTTCTATGCTCTCGCATGTACCAGACCTTGGCTAGGTTTGAGACTAGTTGAGGTCCAACATAAATACATCCAAGTGTATGATTATTATAACCAACTCCAATTGGAAAGGAGTTTTAGGCATTTTAGAAGGGTGAATGACGTGTTCGCTATGAGGATGGTAAGAGAAATCCAAGGGAACATAGGTTTAATAATTTCTTTGGAGACCATTCAATTAATTGACACTTATGGAAGCCATTTTATACATTGGTGTCCTATTTTTCCCACTCCATAATCCTTGTAGATGCATTATTGAAATACAATCTTTAAAAACATAAATACATATAAAGATTAGTAGGACTTGTAGGAAGAATAATGCACTTAGTTTGAATAGTCTTCACATTAGATTGCATGTATATATTTTAGTAAAATTAAGATGAAGTCAATTTCAAGATGTGTGAATTGTGTGTTATATCATACAATTGTGTTATATATTCTAAATAAATTTCACCAAAATACACACTATTCATAATAGCCTTTCTCTTTAAAAAAATCATAATTTATAAATATTATAAAGGAACGCAATTAGGTACAAAATAGAGAGGATGTATAGTATGAAATACATAAATTCATGTCTCCTTGAAGAGTGTCTCATGTGTAGAACTAAAAAGTGAGTAAAACACTATCTCCTGGTTCTAGTATTATTCCTTGTATCAATCCTTTTGTCCTTATTGGTTTTTCACACACAACACATCTAAATCATCATATAGAATTAAATAATAGACCCCTAGAGATATAAATTAGATATTTCTTTGGGGAACATAGTTATGAAAGTATATTTTATGTTGTCTATGAAATATTAAATTTATGTTGAAGGCTTGGGCAACATAAAATTTATCATGTGCTAAGACCTTGGGAGATAGGCATGTGCCCATCTCTATGGCTTGAGGCTTTGGTGTTTAAGAAAATTAATACCTCAATTGCTCTGTGACGTCCTCAAACCTCCTAGTCAGTTATTGTTTCTTTAATCCCTTCAATAGGTTCTCTCACCCTATCATCTATATGATTTTACTTTGTGGACTTCCTTTTGACTTAGTTTATCTTAATATTTTACCAATGAGTTGAAATAATTTTGAATTCCTTGTTAATATTAAATTGAATTATAACTAGTGAATTATTAAGATCTAAATTGTACCTATAGTATTTATTTCTTGTCGAGAAAAGTTTCTAAATAATTTATAATAATTAACACATGAACCTTTCTAGGAAAATTTTATTACTATAATACGTAAGGAAGGAATAATATTTCATAGGAGAAAATTAAAGTAGTAGGAAATTAAAGTGCACACTTTTAAAAAAATAAATTCTTAAGTATTTTAAAATATAGCTAATTTAGACTCTTTCTTGACATATTTTATATGTTAGTTTTTCAGGAAATATAATGGGGATTGTTTTTAAATTTAGTAGATGGCTACTATTGATCTTAACATTTACAATTCTTAAAGAACCATATATAAAAATAACCTAATTTTATGTGTAACTAAAATTTCAAAATTTTCACGTTAATAGTTCACAAGAATTAAAAATTTGTTGGGCATGTCAGTTTTTGTTGATATTTGAAATAAGTTTCATTGTATTTTTTATATTATACATAAAATTTATATGTTTAGGTATTATATTATATCTCAAGATTCATCTTTTATAGTGAAATCTTGATTAAAATAAGTATTAAATCTACCCCTATTAATGGGGCAGTTGGCGTTAAGGCTAGAAGAGACAAAATAGTATGGTGCTCGTTGGAGGAAGGATGAATAAAAACGAACTTCAATGGAGTCTCTAGAGGAAACTCGGGCCTTTTTGAGGCGAGATATATTTTCAAATATCATAATGGAAGTAATTTTTTTAAGAAAATTGCCCCCTTAGATCAAGAACAAATAATAGAGCAAAAAAATGGCATTCAAATTGAGATTGGAATATGGTCGAAGGCTAGGTATAAGGAAAATCGAGGTTAAGGGAGATTAATTGATTATAGTTAATGCAATACACAAGGGACACACCCAAAATTAGAAATTGAATAGTTACCTAGAGGAATACCTTAGGCTCCTCAACGGGTTTGAAGCCTTCAAAGTTAAACACATATTTAGAGAAGGAAATGGTGAGGTGGATAAATTGGCTAATAAATTTGTCAATGTTCAATAGTAATGAGTAGGAGAAAGGAGGATGTGAAGGTGGCATGATCGTGTAATACGAAATGGGGTGGTACATCAAAGTAGGCTCTAGAAACATGGGCAAGTGGCAGTGAAGTACAATTGTTATGAAGGGTGGTGGATTTGCCATAAATTGTGATTATTAAGCATGGAGAAGCGTGATTCTTTTGTGGATGCCTCTCTTCCCATGACCTATACATGGGAAGAGAGCTCTTTTTTCCTATAAATTACCTATTTTTCCAAATAATAGGTGTCTAAATGATGGTTTGGAGTGCTAGAAGTGGGGAAATGATGGATACACTAGTGAGCTTAACCAACCAAAGCAAGTAGATGGGATTCTTAGGGGAGGTGATAGACTAGAGGTTGGAGGTCATTTTGAAGGAGCATAGTGGACAAAAAAGAAAGGCCATCAAATAGGTCCTAGGGGAAAACTTTATGGTTGATGATAGCCACCATAGGGTCGATACAAACATTACCTCCTTTGTGGAATCATTACTAGACCTGGGAGAGGACAAGGATATGATTTTGGAGTTGGATTTGATTCTCTTTAAGAAGAAATACCTGCAAGGGTTGGAGGAAGTGTTGAACACCCAAAAGTTAGAAATCGGGGGGGGTGAATAGGTATTCTCTTAAACCATTCAAACATTAAAAATCCAATTACCAAAGCATATTCAATTGCAGTAAGGAAATAAAGCATGAAACATCAAAAACATCACTAAACACATGAACACCAAGTTTTTTATGTGGAAAACCCAAAATGGGAAAAACCACGTTGAGGATTAGCTCACAATATACTATAATCAGTTATAGTATCTTTACAGAAGTGCTCATTGTAGGTGGACTCACTATCCATAGAGAAAAAAGATAGAAGAGAGATGGTGGTTCACAACCTATTTTGAACTGTTACAATTGCATCTATCATATGCATGAAATAAAGTTCCAATGAAGCTCAATAAATTGATTTTACACACTTCATCTGATTCAGATCTAACTCTCTATCATTCTCTACATTCACAACTTAAATTTGGACTGCTTTGCATCATATACATTTAGGATATTCTCAATACATCCTTCTTACTGTGTAAAACACCAAAAAATATCTAACATATATATCACCATCAAGTACAACATCCATTAGGTCAGCCTAATTAGATGTAACACCCAAAATATAACTTGTAGTCTCCAAAACTTTCATACGTATATCACACCAAGATTCAAAACTTAAAACAACTTAAAATAGGTCGGCATGGAACTATATTAGATCCCACATAATACCGCAATACTTACTTAACCTATGTACAACATCAAACGTGTTAGGTTGGCATGAACTAAGACCTAAAAGTAAAAACCTTCAACTCTGTATCCATATATTGACACTGGACCTCAAAATTCAATGCAAACTAGAACCCATACTCTCCTTCCATCTGTCAACTTATTCTCAAAAGTGCAAAGCCAAAAACTCATCTGCGGAGAAGTGTGGAATCTTCCACACAAATGCACTGCACAAAGAATAACTGTAATTTTCCAGGACAAACTTCTATTACTTATAACTTTCAATCCACTTGACAAAACATGATGAAAATTTGGAATTAGATACATCTAACATCCACCAAAATTATGTTAGAAGCAAAGAGTGAAACCTTTATTTGTGAATTGGTGTGGACCCAAAAACAATCGCTTTGTAACACTGAATAAGAAGAATTGACACTTAGTCAATTTCCAACACAACTGATATTTCTAGATCAAACCTTATGCAAAGATGTCTTCCTCAACAACTCAAAAACCTGTTAGAAGTGATCAAAATGGTCTAAAACCAAGATCTTCAAATAAGTCACAATGTTTACATAAATGACAACACTACAACACATCATTATGTACCGTCCATGCTCATGTTGCCAAACAACATTATCAATGACATTGTTCCAACAATCTCCCCCTTTTCCATTGATGGCAATATGCCAAAATCTCCAAAAAATTCTCCCCCTTTGTCATCAAGGGAAAAGGGCGCCTATACAACTGTTATGAATTCATCAGAACTCCCCTTGAGAAATTTAAGCATATATACAAACTAAAAAGAATGGATTGACTCCCCCTAAGTCATCTATCAGAGTAAAAACCCAAAAATTGTACTAAAAGCAACACTATATAGTCTGCATATGTACAAAGAATCTGAACTAAAATATAAAAAGATAAGAAATAAGTCAACCGGAGGTAGTTGATGCCTACAACTTCTGCAAATGGCCTTGCCAAGCTTTCCTTCCATCTTCCCATTCTCTCTTAGATTCCAAAATCAATATACAATGCATTTCAAACTCCAACAGTAATTCTTCTCCCTCTTCCGGAGTTCTAGGTACTAGATTCATCTTCTTGGCTTTGTCCGCACTCAACAAATCTTTTGAAACAAGTATAAATTTGGGATTTGACCAGATCCCTGATTTCTCCAAACTATAGAATGATGTGCTCTTTTTGTGCTTGCAATTGAAATAATTTCTCATGCATATGTTCTATTACACTCCTTGTCTCTCCAGTTAGATCAACCATTGGATCATAGGAACTGTTGGCCTCCTACAATGATTCAACAACTAATCCCATAAAGCTGTGATTTAGAGATTGGACATCTAACTTGAATAACGGTCTTAATCACCATGAAGATGCATTTAACTTGTCAACCTAGGGATGTAGACTTGAAATGGGTTTGCACAGTGTATGCACTAGGAATCCATAGTAGCCATATTCATCCTACAGCTAAGAAAGACATAATGTTGAAAGTAAATTGCTTGGAAAGAAGTAATGTAAATGTTGAACATCAACCAACAACTATACTAAACTAACATGCATGACAGAAATGAAAATCTGAGCGAACAAACAAGAAACTACTCTGTCTGCTTTGGCTGCAGGAATAGTCACATAATGAAATTCTAGTGGCTACAGGAATAGACAGTGCTAGATTATTGACTAAGTGCTGAACATAAAGTAATAACTAAACTAAAGAATGGAATGCTCACCAAGTGGCCCCCCTTGGATGAGTATCCCTTAAAACTAATGTAAACTCAGATGCACGAACTTATAACTTCATTTTATTCATTGGAAAAAATGAGGACAATTGAGCAACATAATTGTATTACTGAAAAACTAAGAATGCAAATACAATCATTAGATTAAGTGACCTCCAGAAAAGGAGCATCTGAGTCTTATTTATATGAAGAGAAGCTACTAACTAACTACCTAGCAAGGCGGTCAAATCCAACAGATTAGGAGGATGCCACTTTAGGGAAATCATGAAACGTGGAGAGGCGGTTACACATGCGTAGAATCCAGTCAAGCATGTTTTCCTTAACATAGATTTAGCACAACAATAATGCCTATATTCGCTCAACAGACAATTAAGAGCATTTACAAGGCAGTTACAATTTGATTTGAATGAGGAATCTCGCTGTACCATAGCTTTAGGGCATCCTTATCTTCAATCTCTTCCTCTCTCTTTTGAATTTCCTTCTTCAACCTGTGTTTCTTCTCTTTCCATTCTTCTTCCCTCCTTTGCATCTATTTCCATAAGTTCATGGCTACCATGTGCATTGAAAAATCAAAGGGCTTATATATTCCTACCATAATTTTTCCTAGTACTGATGCTTGCTCTTTATGTGGCTCTGGCTGGAGGGATTTTGTTTGTTCAGCCAATTCCAGCTGCAAGGGTACTAACTGTTCTCCCAGTTTTGGTTGCAAGGCCTCTTGTTCCTACTCTTGTTGTAGGAACTCTTGCTCTTGTTGTTGCTGCAGGAACTCTTGCTCTGGATCTTGTTGCAGGAGCTCTTAAGTTTCCTCATACCCTTGACTTCCAACTTGTTTTGCGTTGTCAGCAAGATCTGCCAACGTTATCTTTGTGCTTCCTCAAATATTTCCTTTTCCTTGACATTCACCTACCCCATTGGAGCTTTTGTATCCTCTTGTGATATTTCTCTAGCCTCAGGGATTCCCTGCGGAGATACACCAAAGGCTGGCCCAGCTGGTCTTATTTTTCTAAGAGGACTCTCATGTTTTTCTTTGGATGTAGGAAGAACAGTGTCAGCCTTCCATTTCTTAGAACTTGGCACTTCTTTTTTTGCCATCTTCTTTTTAACTTTTCCCTTCCTTATTTCTACCTCTTTCTTTTGTGCCCTAGTTCTCATTAGGGTTCCCAAAGGAACATCATCATTAGAATCCGAAGAGGAACTTTCTTTGTCTGATTGTTCAGTTTCATAGGAACTAATCTCTATAGTTTGCTTGGATACAAGAGGTTTTACACTAGAGATTGCGCTAGAATTGAGGCTCTAGGAGTGGCTTCAACATTTCCCTTTCTCCTACTAACCCTACGAGGTTGAGGCAAAACCCTAGGCCACAAATTCTCTAGTCTAATTTGATCAATATTCAAGAATTCTTCCCAAGTTATATCAGACACATCCTGTAGAGACTTCTCAACTAATAATTTGATCAAACAATGGTGGGAAATGGAATTATCCCTACCTTTTTGGGTCTTGGCCGCCATGATTAAAAGAAGGTGGTATAGCACGTTCATTCTTCTCCCATGCCACATATGATTCAAGAGTTTGAAGTGCATAGAGTGTAGGTTCAATAGGCGGCCTTCACAAGTGATGTACCTTATAACATAGACAATTATTTTTTTCCATGGCTCAGGCAGAGAGGTTCTCTTCGCACCTTGCTTATCCACACTCAATGGAGGGTCTCTAGGTTCTATAAATTTGACCCTAGCTGACTTGGCATCTTTGGTAGCAGGGTATTGCTCATCGTTGGTAGGAAACCCTGTAACTTTTGTAATTATTTCTTCAGTAGCCACTACCTGCAACCCTTTTACCGTGGTCTTTCCTTTAGACAATGTCTACACAAATTCCAATGCAACATCTTCATTATAACCATTCCGCTTTAGGAAATAGTCTAACAACCTGCAATTTCTAAACTCGGCCTAACAAGGTGCATTATGTAGTAATACATCATGAACCGTGGGTTCATTTCAAATTAACCCACTTCCCATTGTTCAATTGTCTGCAATTAAACATGCACTCTGCAAAGTTTTTCTTTTCCTGTAATCTTTGTCTGAAAGCCCAATATTTCACCTTCCTGCAACATAGCTAAATTCCCAATGCCAATGCCATATGAATTTTACCTTTTTAGTGGCTTAAGATTATGACAGGAGCAATAAAGGTAGTAAAGGGGTAATAAATGCAGGATATAATCAAGAAGAATGGCGGTGGTTGATGTCTTTTCACACATGCGAGTCGTCTTCTCACTCATAATTCAAATCAGCTCAATTTAAACTTTGTTGACATGGACCAATATGGACAGAAACGTGGACATGGTGACACACTTCCCCCCTAACCTAAATTTGAGCATGTGTCCTCACATGTGAGGGAATAATGACGATTTGACAGGGCAGGGAATAATTACATGCTATGGAGAACATCTACATTAATGTACAGTAATTAATTAAATGTACTAAACATAAATTAAGATATAACAAATTGATGCGAACGTACCTGAATTCTTGGAAGATTTGCTGCAAAGATTATGGAGAAAGTACCGGTCACTTTAAAGAAATCAAATGAGCAATTAATGAAAGTGGAGTGGAATGAGGTGGAATGGAATGAAGTGAAATGATGGCGGTGTGATGGAAGAGAGAGAAAGGTGGAAATGGATGGGTAGATGGGTGAATGAATGAAGAAGTGGACCCCCACATAAGCGGAAGTCTTATTATGATAAATTACGTACCTTAGCTAGCTAGAAGGAGGGCACTAGGACCACTTCCTTCAGCTGTAGGAAGTTCAGATGTTGCATGATGAGTGAATTGTTGTAGGAATTCCACATTTGAAGTTGGCTTGTGATACAACCTGAGGTGATGACCATTGACAAGCAACTTAAATCTGACAGGGTCTATGGTGGTGAGCTGAACAACACCATTGGGGAAAACTTCAGCAACCTCATATGGTCCTAGCCACCTTGTCTGCAACTTCCCTGCATTGTCCTGATACCTTGAGTCATAGAGCAGTGCCCAGTCACCTGGGTGGAGTTTCTTGTCCTTTATGAATTTTTCATGCCACTTTATTCTCTGATTCTACACTACCTCTATGTGATGCAAGGCTGCCTTCTTCATTTCATCCAAAGCATTTAGCTGCATGATCCTATCTCTTTGTGCTTCAGAGATGTGCATCCCCAAGTGTACTACAGTCCTAAGAGTCTTATGCTCAAATTCAATGGGCATCATGATTGTCATTCCATTCAACTACTCAAATGGAGTGAAGCCTGTAGTTGTTTTCCAGGTGGTCCTGTAGGCCCAAACAACTTCAGGTAGCCTTCTTGCCCAATCCTTCTTATGGATAGCCACTATTTTGGTTAGAATGGATTCAATTTATCTATTGGTTACCTCAACTTGGCCATTGGCCTATGGGTGATAAGGAGTAGACTTCATGTGCCTTACGTTGTACTCATTAACTAGTGCTGCAACAAGGGTTGAAGTGAATTGAGCCACTTGATCAGTCACTATTTCTCTTGGAACTCCATACCATGTGAAAATTTCCTCATAAATAAATTTTGCAACCTTATTATATCTTGCATGCTTCATGGCCTTAATCTCTACCCACTTGGTTACATAATCGGTGCATACCAAGATATAGGATTTACCTCTTGATGGAGGATCAATGGGTCCTACAAAGTCTAATCCCCACTTATCAAATGGAGTGATTACTACTTGAGGATAAAGTGGCATCTCATCAGATTTGGTTGGCTGACTCATCCTCTGGCATCGGTCACACTTCCTTGTATATCTCCCTACATCCTTGTGGAGTGTGGGCCAATAATATCCTGTATTCAAAATTTTCATTGTTGTCCTCTTGGCTAAAAAATTCCCTCCATAGGGTTCATTGTGACATGCATGCAATATATCATATGTCTCATCTTCCCTCACGCATCTCCTCATGACATGGTCTGGCCCAGTGTAGAACATACATCCAACAATCCATGAGAAAGGAAAATTTTTCTCAATTAGCACCCTTCTCTCTTTTGGAGGTGGGGAGGAACTCTCCCTATGACCTGATAATTAGCTATGTCAGCATACCAGGGTGTTTGCACATTGATGGAGAATAAATGCTCATCAGGGGAGGAGTCATCAATGAATTGATTGTCCTTTGATATAGTCAGCCTTGAAAGAAAGTCTGCAACAACATTGGCCTTCCATAGTTTATCCACAATGGTTATGTCAAACTCCTGCATCAACAATAACCATCTTTCTAGCCTACCTGAGATCAGGGGTCTATTCATGAGGTATCTAATGGTTGCATGATCAGTGTGCACAAAAATCTGATAGCCGGTTATGTAGTGCTTGAATTTGTTTAGGGCGTAGATTACTGCCAACATTTCTTTTTTCTGTCACTGTATAGTTAAATTTAGCTCCTTGCAAATTTTTGCTAACAAAATAAATAGCATTTTGAATTGCTCCTTTCTATCCCAGGACTGCTCCTATAGCATAATTTGATGCATCTGTATGAATGTGAAAATGAAGCTCCCAATTAGGACCTCTGAGTATAGGAGCATGAGTTAAAGCTACTTTCAAGTCAGAGAATTCCTTATCACAATCTTCTATCCATTTAAATTCAACATCTTTGGTTAGGAGACTATACAATGGTGCTGCCATTTTGCTGAAGTTTTTGATGAAATGCCTATAATAACCTGCATGTCCCAAGAAACTCCTAACATCTTTCTATTTTGCAGGTATAGGCAGATTTGTGATTACCTCAATCTTGGTAGGATCTACTTGAATTCCTTTGGAAGAGATGTAGTGGCCAAGGACTACACCTTCATGCATCATCATGAAACACTTTTCACTATTTCAAGATAGATTATGTTCCTCACATCTTTTTAAGACTCTCCTAAGATTTTACAATGCTTCATTAAAATCAACACCATAGGTGGTAAAATCATCCATACAAATCTCCATGCAATCATGAGAGATATCTGAAAATATGCTAATGACTGTGATGGCACTTTCAAATTTTACAAAATTCTAGCGTGCTCATGTTAAAACCCTAAGAAATTTTACCCAGAAAATCTTTGTTACATCTGTTGTAGGGTTCTTATATGAGGTTTAGGGTTTTGTTCGTTTTAATTGCTTGGTGTTCTATTCTGTCATTTGCTAGTTTTTCCTGTTGTCGGTTACAAGAAATATTTTAACGCACGTAAAATATCATCATATGACTGACCTCTCTTGTGTCTAGGTCTGAATCACATAACTTCTACATCCATTGTATTGCATGATTCATAAGTCTTCAACCTACTATTCTCATGTTTTCCTAGGGAAGTCCCCCCTTTTAAAAACAACTAATGATCATGTGCTTAGAAAGTTACCACTTATGTCCTGATGGCCTTTATAGTTGTATCGCTCATCGCTGATTTATTCATTGATTCACATTTTGAATTAGCAATGAGCAATGAATTGATGTTTTCCCTTTGATATCGCTCATCGCTAATGGATTTTGAGCCTTCAAAATTGTAATAGCGATGATCAATACTTCTGTCTTTATGTTCTTATCGCTCATTGCGAATCACCATAAAAAAGATAAACTTGGAATAGCGATGAGTGATGTGATGAGATTTCCTGTATATCGCTTAATCGCGGATATGTTTTGAATGTAAAGTATCACATTAGTGATACACGATGGACATTATGAAAGTGTAAATCTTCTCATCGCTAATTTCTTGCAAAACATATGAGGAGAATTAGTGATGAACAAAGACCTTATGTAATAACTTCATCGCTCATCCCTGATTTGATTTGGAACTTGGGTTCTGAACTAGCGATAAGTGATGGATGTCCTCTAAAAGGTTTTTCCCTCGCTAATATGATATGATCCTATGAGCGATGTCTTTTGTGATGTTTTATGCAGGTTGTACATGTCCAATTCTGGTGTTGACACAACATCTCCCATTGTAGATAGAGTCTTAAGAGCAAGGTTTGAATTAGCAATGCGCAACAAAGGGATAAATGTGACCAAGCGTTAAGTTGCAGAACTAGGGGTTAGAGATCGTTGCTAGGATGTTTACATCGCTGATGGAGCCAGGCGAAGATAAAGTAGATCGACAACAAGCGATGGCCATAAATGAAAAAGGCAACGTGGCATGATCCTAGGGATTTTGCACAAATCAGAAAGGAAAGCTGCGAGAAAACTGGAGAACCGTTGATAAAGCCTTAAAGAAAGATGATTTGATGAACTGAAAATCATCGCATGAGTAACTTTATCGCTAAATTGCACCCTAAATTTTAGGGAGGATTAGCGATGAAGCAGTTAAAGAAAGTTTCTCTCTAAAAAAAAACCGGTCTCGTGTACTTCGCCAATATTAATGAGAAGCATGAATTAGGTTGGTGATACTTGATAATTGTCATATCAACTATGATTAATCAGGGTTAAAACGAAATGTGGCATCATTTGAAATAGCCTCATTGTTTTCAAGGAGCAAGTTGATAATGGTCAAAGAACAATACTCATGGCCACCTTAGATGAATTTTTAATTGCTCTAAGATGAATGGTCTAGATGTAGAGCCAAGCTGATAAGTTAGCAATTCGCTTGCATAGGAATTCTGAATCATTAATTATGCATGCTCGAATTTTCTAAAATGCAGGTTGATTGTTGTTTATTCACACTATCTTTTTAGTCTATAGAAGAACTAAGATGTGTGTAGTAGAGGTGATTAAGGTTTCCTAAGAAGAGTTTCAATGTTTTCATCTTGAGAAAATTAGTGTGAGATTAGGTTCTCTAGTCTATTTAGGATTTTTGTTGCTTGAGTTATTTGCAATTGTTGGGATTGGAGTGCTTCTTTTGTGGGTCTTAAGTCAAGAACCTTTTTAATTATCTCTTTGCTAGCTCTAGAGAAAATGGGAAAAGTTGGTGCATCATTTCCACCTGTTAGGTGGTCTAGCCGGCTAAGTATGTTTGAATGTTGTGAGGACATAGTTGAGCAGGAAGCCATGGCTTCCCCTGAGGTTTCAAAGTGTAAAAGGAGGGCTAGGGTCCATAAGAAGAAGTCAATTGTGTAAAGTACATACCACTTAAGGAATAGGACCCTTCCTAGGGAAGTGGTCGAATGCAAAGGCCAGGAAGAAGGAGAAGAGTCACAAGGCTCGCTTGGGTAAGCATAATTCTCGTATCGTGCTTTCAGACTCACCTTCGGATGCTTAAGCTGATACCGACTCAGACTATGGCCAGTACCTACATTCCCTAGTGCCATATGGGAGTTCTGATGATGATGTGTTGGTAGTAACTCCAATTGCATCGAGGACAAGGAGCGGTCAAGCATTTTTGGATGCCGATGACTCTGAATAGGGTCACCCCCTATTTTAGTTTTTGGTGACACCATGGTCATTGCATAGGAGGTATCTATTCTCATATGTCTGTGGTTTGTCTTTTGATTTATCATGCTGATGTGGATGGTCTTCCAGATGATATGAACCGAATATTTTTTTTCCAAACAACGAATGTTGTGACAATGACAAGTAATAGCCTGCACATGTTTTTTGCCTCCCCTGTTCTAAAATGATTACGTATGAAACCGCCTGGGGAGTCTTTCAAGGAGTTAGTTAGAATTAGGTTTTTGAAATGAACTCAAATGAAATTGAAATTATAATTCAGCTAGGTGCTTGTTGCTCCCTTGTTTATATAAAGGGGATTTCATGGCTGAAAAAAGAGAGTTCAGAATTTTGAGTCTAGACACAGTCACAGTAGATATTATACTCTAATAGTATAATAGAATGTAAATAGATACTCTAGTAGATATATCAAAAGCAAGTCTAAGATGAAAGTTATATTGTGTATGAATCTTAAATATGTTTTACAAAGAAATACCAGAAATGAAGAATTTTAGTTTCAAAATATTTCTCTCCTATGTATTTTCTTCCAAGTTATGAATGAAGATTGTTAATGATGTCTTCATTTGTCTTTGTCATTTTCACAAAGTGTATGAATTTTTTTTATGCTTCAGTTCAATGAATTGATTAAATGGTGAAATGAGCTCATTAGTTTGTGAGAAAAGAATATAGGATTTAGTAAGGAAGTGATATTCTGTAGACATAGTCAGTTAGATGTTACAAAGTGACATTCTAATGGTCCACTAATTTATGGGCTTTAGTCAAAATTGTATTACTGATTGATTACTAGTCATAGCTCATTTTCTGCCTTAGATAAAGCAACGATTATCTTGTTAGTTTGTCTTACATTCAGTTGAGCTAGTATTGAATTGGGCCTAGGATTCAAGATGAAGAATGATTCAAAATACTTTAAATCATAATGTCCCAACTCTAAGTATGAAGGAACACTCCTTGAAAATAATTAACACTTCTATTTGAGGTTTGCTGAGCTTTTGATAAGGTGATTTTCATGGAATAGTGCATTTGTGTGAAGAAATACTCTTGACCAAGCGTGAAATATTATGAGTATATATGGGATTACCCTCCTTGGGTCTCATAGAGCCTGAAGAGAAGAAGTACAATAGTGATTACTGTATTTAAGTTTTGGCCAATCCTCAACCTAGCTAATAATTTGGTCGTGGCAAGCTCATAGGTTAGGACTGAGATTAAGTTTGGTTCCAAAAAAATAACCAAAATAAATGGTGACTCTGCTGGGGACACCTTTGTATCCTTGATACAAATGTGTCAAAGACCATTTTAAAGAGTCAAAACAAAATGAACATCTAGTTCAAGTGTTGAAGAAGTTCCAAATATGCAAAGTGGTTTGTTGTTGCCCTGAGCTGACTCTGCTGGAAGAACTCAGATAAAGATATCCTTGCTTCAAAGGTTTTCCTCTTGATTGAAGAGGTGGTGACTCTACTCTACAATTTTTACACATGAAGGGCTGTTGTTTGTTATTGTAATCCGAAAAGGCTCTATTCAAGGTTGCAATAACTGGAGGTGGGAAGGTACATAGTTCTCTACATATTTTCATTTACTGAACCTGTCATATAAATTGCAATTACTGCTTCACTTGAAGTTTTATAAACAAACTAGCAAGTATGGATGGTTAGAATGAAGTTGTACATCTTAAGAATTACTATCTATTTATAGTGATCCTTCATATTGTCATGGTTGTGATTGTACACCATTAGTTAAAACCAGATTTGCATAAATCCATGGATTATCAAAGAGAAATAACCATGCCATTAGAAACTTGGATGCATATTGTTAAGAAACTTCAAAAGTATAATAATCCTCAAATAGTTGATACCAAAATGTGCATACACCCTAGTGTGAAAAAGCCTAGGATTAGGCCGGAATGGAAAGTTGTATTCAAAAGGGGAGTTAGAGAGTTAAACAAAAGGCACCTAATTGCTATACAAGCCTAGTTGAGAGATAGTCATACTAGATCTATTAGCCAAATTGCTGCACCTTTTGTCAATTCATTTGATTTATTATATGACTAACTAGACTTGTCATGGATTGATTATAAGGTTAAAAGTATGCCATATCAAATCTATAAGTAGATGCCTAGGTTTAATGGATACAATGTGTGTGAAGGAGATGCACATGTACAAAGTTTTTATAATTTCATGGTGAAACATTCATTTGGAGATTATGATATGTGGATGATATTTTTTGTCAGGTCTCTTGAAGCTAAAGCTAGGGACTAGTACTTAAGTTTTCCTGAGAAATATTTTCCATGCTGGGATAAATTGGTGGATGCTTATAGAGAATAATTTGCAAAAGAACCTTATGATCTTGTCACATAAAACAACTTAAGAAACAAGATGAAGAGTCAAGCATTGTTTTCAGTCACAAATTTTATGTTGCTCTCGCACTAATCCCTGAAAGTTTCAGACCTAGTACATTAGATTGCATTCATATGTATTTTGAAACTTTTGAGGAGGGATCTAGTGCATTGTTGAAGGATTTCAAAATATTGAGTATGCAGATGGCTTACACATATTTAGATAATATGGAAAAGATGAGGAATGAATATGTACAAAGTTTGTTGTCTTCAGTTATGGATAAACATGAAACCAATAGCTATATGGATGCAATTGATCAAGTATCTTCAATTTTAGATAAATACAAGTGCATCCTTGAAAAGGAAGAAGTTATGAATGATACAATGTTAACCACTAATGCTCATAATAGTGAAAATGCTTCTCTTTACTTTCAAGAAGATATAAATAGTCATATCAATGATGAAACCTAGTCTATGGAGTTTCTAGATTTTGACAGTGGTAATATCTTGATATGTCTTGACTTACAGCTTGGTAAAGCATGTTTTTCTACAGGAGGACAAGATGAAGAAATGGTTGAAAGAATGGATCAGGATTGTGGTCTATTGAATAGTGAACAAATTTAAAGTTTTCTAACCATTGAATATCAGAAATATGCACATATGAGTAACCCTCAGTTATTGTGTAATACTCATATTGATTTTGACAGTGATAGTAATCTTTATTATAAAAGATACAAAAAATGGGTATCTGATATTCATTCCAATTATGAACAGGGTAGTCACCATGGTGATAATTTGGGTAATGAAAAACAACCATTTGATTTTACTGATGCATTGTATGATGAGCATGAAAGTATGCAGGGTGATGTAAGTTCAGAAACTTGTTTTGAAGAGTTAGAAACAATAGATAACCATGAAGCTTGCATATCTGGTAAGCAAGATTTTGAAATTTTTAATGCAAACTTGGACAAGTATTTGTATCTCGATTTAAATGAGCCTAGTTATGAGTCTTTTCATGTGGATATAGGGGTTGACTTAAAAGAGAAATCATATTATCTTTTCGAACCATAATTACTCACTTTTGAACAAGCTTTGGATTATGAAGATGTCAAAGTAAGTAAGAATAAGGATAGGTTAGAGATTCTTGATGATTCTCTATACCAACATGTTGAGGCACAATTACAGTGTGTGCCAATATATGAGTGTATTTCTTTGCATACACTTGGAGATAGTTTGCATAATATGCATAATCTTCTTATTAGTTCTCATGATTGTTTCACCTTTGACATGCAAAGTACTAATCAGATTGAGCTTGATGATCCCAGCTATATGGCAGAGTATGAGTGCCAGTTTTTTCAGCGGGATGAAGTTTTCTTACTGTGTGGTAACATGCAAAACATTGAAGAATGTTGTTTTCAGCTTGATAACGATTTAAATGATAAATATTATAAGTTGTTGCCACACGATAATAAGTATTTTAAGGGTATGCTTGATTCTCAGATGTAGGGTAATTATGAATCTATTCATAATTTTGTACTTGCTAAGTTATTGAGAGATGTCATCATATTGAATTAGGCATATTGCGGTGATGTTTTTAGGTTGGTTTCAGTGAAGTGTGATGAAAAATTTGTCTATGATAGAGGCAAAGAGAAGACCTACAGTTTTCAGTGGCCATGGGCCATCAATATATGGTTTGACTTGTCAAACCAAAGCAGTTGGGGGCAAAGATGACTTTTTGACTCTGTTGCCCAATGGAGTAGGCACTTGGTCTACTTCTCTAGAAGATCTGAATTCTCACTTTGTTCACTAAGGAACAAACATCCCTAGAAAGAGCCATTGATGGCATTTTCAAATTTTGCAAAATTCTAGCGTGCTCATGTTAAAACCCTAAGAAATTTTACCCAAATTTTTTTTGTTACATTTGTTGTAGGGTTCTTATATGAGGTTTAGGGTTTTGTTCGTTTTAATTGCTTGGTGTTCTATTCTGTCGTTTGCTAGTTTTTCTTGTTGTCAGTTACAAGGAATCTTTTCACGCACGTAAAATATCATCATGTGACTGACCTCTCTCGTGTCTAGGTTTGAATTGCCTAACCTCTACATCCATTGTATTGCATGATTCAAAAGTCTACAGCCTACTATTCTCATGTTGTCCTAGGGAAGTCCCCTCTTTTAAAAACAACTAATGATCACATGCTTAGAAAGTTCCCATTTATGTCCCGATGGCCTTTATAGTTGTATCGCTCATCGCTGATTTATTCATTGATTCACATTTTGAATTAGTGATGAGCAATGAACTGATGTTTTCCCTTTGATATCGCTCATTGCTAATGGCTTTTGAGCCTTCAAAATTGTATTAGCAATGGGAAATACTTCTATCTTTATGTTCTTATCACTCATCATGGATGGCCATAAAAAAGATAAACTTGGAATAGCGATGAGCGATATGATGAGATTTCCTATATATCGTTTAATCGTGGATATGTTTTGAATGTAAATTCTCACATCAGCGATACACGATGGACATTATGAAAGTTGTAAATCTTCTCATCGCTAATTTCTTGCAAAACATATGAGGAGAATTAGTGATGAACAAAGACCTTATGTAATAACTTCATCCCTCATCGCTGATTTGATTTGGAACTTGGGTTCTGAATTAGCGATAATAGATGGATGTCCTCTAAAAGGTTTGTCCCTCACTAATATGGTATCATCCTATGAGTGATATCTTTTGTGATGTTTTATGTAGGTTGTATGTGTCCAAATATAGTGCTGATACAACATCTCCCATCATAGATAGAGTCTTAAGAGAAAGGTTTGAATTAGCAATGCGTGACGAAGGGATAAATGTGACCAAGTGTCAAACCGCAGAACAAGGGGTTAGAGATCGTTGCTGGGATGTTTACATCGCTGATGGAGCCGGGCGAAGATAAAGTAGATCGGCGATGAGAGATGACCATAAATGAAAAAGGCAATGTGGCATGATCCAGGGGATTTTGCACAAATCAGAAAGGAAAGTGGCGAGAAAACTGGAGAACCGTTGATAAAGCCTTAAAGCAAGATGATTTGATGAAATGGAAATCATTGCATAAGTAACTTCATCACTAAATAGCACCCTAAATTTTAGGGAGGATCAACGATGAAGCAGTTAAAGAAAGTTTCTCTCTA
This sequence comes from Sequoia sempervirens, assembly GCA_007258455.2. Taxonomy (NCBI): domain Eukaryota; kingdom Viridiplantae; phylum Streptophyta; class Pinopsida; order Cupressales; family Cupressaceae; genus Sequoia; species Sequoia sempervirens. The sequence continues at coordinate 7,539,856 of VDFB02000013.1, read as the reverse complement.
AAAAAAATGGTCCTGTGTACTTCACCGATATTAATGAGAAGCATGTATTAGGTTGGCGATACTTGCTAATTGTCATATCAACTATGATTAATCAGGGTTAAACAAAATGTGGCATCATTTGAAATAGTCTCACTGTTTTCAAGGAGCAAGTTGATAATGGTCGAAGAACAATACTCATGGCCACCTTAGATGAAGTTTTAATTGCTCTAAGATGAATGGTCTAGATGCATAGCCAGGCTGATAAGTTACCAATTCGCTCGCGTAGGAATTCTGAATCATTAATTTTGCATGCTTGAATTTTCTATTTAAATGCAAGTTGATCGTTGTTTATTCACACTATCTTTTCAATATACAGAAGAAGTAAGATGTGTGTAGTAGAGGCGATTAAGGTTTCCTAAGAAGAGTTTCAGTGTTTTCATCTTGAAAAAATTAGTATGAGATTAGGTTCTCTAGTCTATTTAGGATTTTTGGTGCTCAAGTTATCTACAATTGTTGGGATTGGAGTGCTTCTTTTTTGGGTCTTAAGTCAAGAACCTTTTTAATTATCTCTTTGCTAGCTCTAGAGAAAATGGGAAAAGTTAGTGCATCATTTCCACTTGTTAGGAGGTCTAGCCGACTAAGTATGTTTGAATGCTGTGAGGACATAATTGAGCAGAAAGCCATGGCTTCCCCTAAGGTTTCAAAGGGTAAAAGGAGGGCTAGGGCCATAAGAAGAAGTAAATTGTGCAGAGTACATACCACTTAAGGAATAGGACCCTTCCCAGTGAAGTGGTTGTATTCTAAGGAAAGGAACCAACACTACTAGTGAAGAAGGCCAGGAAGGAGAAGAGTCACATGGCCTGCTTGGGTAAGCACAATTATCCTATCGTGCTTTCAGAATCACCTTCAGATGCTGAAGCTAATATCGACTCAGACTATGGCTAGTACCTGCATTCCCTAGTGCCATATGGGAGTTCTAATGATGATGTGTCTGTAATACTTCCAATTGCATCGAGGACAAGGAGCAATTGGGCATTTTTGGATGCCGACGACTCTGAATAGGGTCACCTCCAATTTTAGTTTTTGGTGACACCATGGTCATTGCATAGGAGGTATCTGTTCTCATATGTCTGTGGTTTGTCTTTTTATTTCTCATGCTAATGTAGATGGTCTTCTAGATGATATGAACCAAATCTTTTTGTTCCAAACAATGAATGTTGTGACAATGACGACTAATATCATGCACATGTTTTTTTCCTCCCCTATTCTAAAATGATTACGTATGAAACCGCCTAGGGAGTCCTTTGAGGAGTTAGTTAGAATTAGGTTTTTGAAATGAACTCATATGAAATTGAAATTATAATTTAGCTAGGTGCTTGTTGCTCGCTTGTTTATATAAAGGGGATTTCATGGTTGAAAAAAGAGAGAATTCAGAATTTTGAGTCTAGACACGGTCATAGTAGATATTATACTCTAATAGTATAATAGAATGTAAATAGATACTCTAGTAGATATATCAGAAGCAAGTCTAAGATTAAAGTTATACTGTGTATGAATCTTAAATATGTTTTACAAAGAAATACCAGAAATGAAGAAGAATTTTAGTTTCAAAATATTGCTCTCCTATGTATTTTCTTCCAAGTTATGAATGAAGATTGTTAATGACGACTTCATTTGTCTTTTGTCATTTGCACAGAGTGTATGAATTTTTTTTATGCTTCAGTTCAATGAATTGATTAAATGGTGAAATGAGCTCATTAGTGTGTGAGAAAAGAATATATAATTTAGTAAGGAAGTGATAATTTGTAGTCATAATGAGGTAGATGTTACAAAGTGACATTCTAATGGTCCACTAATTTTGGGCTTCAGTCAAAATTGTATTATTGATTGATTACCAGTCATAGCTCATTTTTTGCCTTAGATAAAGCAACAATTATCTTGTTAGTTTGTATTACAGTCAGTTGAGCCAGTATTGAATTGGGCCTAGGATTCAAGATGAATAATGATTCAAAATACTTTAAATCATAATGTCCCAACTCTAAGTATGAAGGAACACTCCTTGAAAATAAGTAACACTTCTATATGAGGTTTGTTGAGCTTTTGATAAGCTGATTTTCATGGAATAGTGCATCTATGTGAAGAAATACTCTTGACCAAGTGTGAAATATTATGAGTATATATGGGATTACCCTCCCTGGGTCTCATAGAGCCTGAAGAGAAGAAGTGCAATAGTGATTACTCTACTTAAGTGTTGGCCAATCCTCAACCTAGCTGATAATTTGGTCGTGGCAAGCTCATAGGTTAGGACTGAGATTAAGTTTGGTTCTAAAAAATAACCAACAGTCTTCCCTTTGAAAATTTGCAAGTGCATCGCATAAGCCTAATGTAAGCACTAAGTAGGCATAGGTCCCCCATGGATAGGTAAAGGTAGTCTTCTCTTGGTCTTCTTGTGCAATTTGGATCTGGTTATAGCCACTGAATCCATCTAGAAAATAAAAGTATTGTTTTCTTGCAAGTGAGTCCAAAACTTGATCTATGAAAGGTAAGGGAAAATGGTACTTTTTGGTGGTAGCATTGAGCTCCCTGTAATCAACACAAACTCACCACTTCCCTCCCTTTTTGGGCACAATCACCAAAGGAGACACCCACTGGCTATCTAAAATGGGGTAGATAAATCCTGCATCTAGAAATTTTTGTAGTTCCCCTTTTACAATTTCTCTTAATGCAGGGTTAATTCTTCTTTATGGCTATCTCATTCGTGTACACTCATATTTGATGTATATCCTATGAGTGCAGAGCTTAGGGTACAATCCCTTCATATCATTATAGTCACATGCAAATGCATGCTGGTGGGTTCTCAATAAGTTTTCCAAAGCCAGCTACTATTCCTCACTCAGTTTGTTGTTAATATTTAGGTATTTTCCTTCTGATACTTGCACTTGTGGTTAGCTCTATCATAGCTATTTCACTAATGCTTGGTACCTTGAGTTCATATGGAAACAATGTATTAGACATACCTATTGCTGCAGGAAGTTGAGCTGCAGGAAGAGCGGGCAGGAGTGTCTTCACTGGATCAACAAAATCGGATACATGAGAGGATGATGCTTCCTCTACTTCACAATGGTTCTGAATTATGTTAGACAATACTTCATCTTCATCTTGAAGCTGCAGGAAAGAACTTCTTCCTAACATCATAAGTTGTGCCACAGAATTAACTTCTTCGGTCTCTTCACCAACATGTGGTCATATGGGGTTATCCTTGTCATTGGACGACTGAGCAGGAGGGTAAGGGAAAAAAAATTTAGTGCTCTTTACATTAGAAATGGTCACGTCTCCTCACTGACATCCAATATAGGAATCTACTATTACTAACCATGGTCTTCCAAGAATAATAGGATACCCGCCTAGTGTAGCTTTGGGAGAAAGAATCATGAAATCTGTTGGGTACTCCCAAAAGTCTAGAGTTACCACAAGATCCTGTACTATACCATCAGGATTAACAATAGAACTATCAGCAAGCTACAGGACAATAGGATTAGATCTCATGTTTGCAACGTTTATTTGTTGTAGGATGTCCTTTGTCATTACATTTATTGCTACTCCCAAATCAGTTAGAGCATTCTTTATTTGGATCCCATTTATAGCAACTTCTACCATAGGACTTCCTGGGTCATTGTACTTGGGGATGACCACTTTCCCAAGCATGATGTCAGCCAGCTGTCCCACCACATGGACTGTAGTGGGGTCTTTCTTTTTCCTACCTGGCTTCTTGAGGCATGCTTCCTTAATTGCTTTACCATATATAGGAACATATTTTATGGCTTGAAATAGAGGTATCTTGACAAATATATGCTTCAACTAATCTAAAATGTCAAAATTTCTTTTATCCTCTTCTTTTTGCTTAGAAAATTCCAATCTTTGAGGAAATGGTGGTTCTTGTTCAGTCTGTTGGACTGGGACTGGTTCAGGATTTTTAGGTGCACTTGGCTAAATGGGGACATTCAGATGCTCCTCCTCCTCTTCTATAGGAAGCTCAGTAATGATGGGTGTGGAAGGGTTTGGAAAATTAGTTCCTAAACGCAAGTGGATGTCACTTACACTCACAACATATGCAGGGAATTGGTTTGGATTAGCAGAATATACTGGTTGCTACTGTTGTGGTTTGTTATTAGGGTTAGGTGTGGGATTAGTTGGTAGCTGAGTAGGTCTAGGTGTATTTGAACTTGCATTAACAAGAGGCATTATAGTAGGTTGTTGGGGCTGAGAAGGTGGCTGCATGTAATTAGTGGTCTGGTTTGGCCATTGTTGTCCTCCCCTCCATTGAGATGTTTGTTGCCAATTTCCTTGAAATTGTTGCCAATTCCCCTAAGGTTGCTACCAATGGGGTGGAGAGTTTTGGTGGTTAGGCTAGGTATTTGGAGGGTTTCTCCAAGGTTGTGGTGGATATCCTCCATAATTGGATGGCTATGGGGGTTGCCATTAGTTACCAGATGAATAAGAATTAAAATATGGCCCAACAAAAGATAATGGATCTGGTGGCATACCTTGTCTTGGAGTCCATGGACTCCTTTGTGCAACATAGTAGACTTGATCCTCTTCAACCTGGATTGGCTTGAACTCAGGTGGAATCTACTTACTATCAATATTAGCTACCATCTTGCATTTACAGTCCTTCTTCTTTGTCTACAATGAGGGAAATATTCTACCAACATTGTCTCTACCTCCTCTTGTTTCTTCTTAGCTTGGAGTGTATCTAACTGGGTTGCCAGATTTTTTATGATGTCTTGCTTGAAGTATGACAACAAGTGAGTAATATCCATCCTTGAGACTCCACTGGTAGATGACTTACCCATAGAGGATTGGTAAGCTCTCCCTTTCTTTGAAGTTTCCCTAGAATAGTTTTGACATATCTTCTTGATATCCTCCCAAGGAACTTGGGTGATATCTCCTCCTGCCATTAGGTCCAAGGAATTAGTGCAACTCTCATTAATTCCTCTCAAGAAAAGAAAATTTTGTGAGTCTTCATTAAGTGTATGGTATGGAGATTTCTGTAAGAAAAACAAAAACCTTGAAATGTAATCCTCTAGACTCTCATCTTCCTTCTGTTGCATCCTAAAGATGTCATCTCCCCTCATGTCACTTCCCCTGCAGTATTCCTTGTACTTCTCAAGGAACTTTGTCTTCATATCATCCCATGTCTCCATAGTATTTCTACCTAGGTTCATGGACCATCTTAATGCATCATCTTTGAAAGTGGTGGGGAATAGCTTAAGTCTATGGGCATCAATGGTATAATCATAACTCATGCAGAGTATATCAAACTCGAACAAGAAAGTATTAGGATCTTCTGTGAAAAGTGCATAAAACTTAGGAAGGACTGAAGAAGGGATATTTTTGAGGTTGTCAACTTTGTTCTAATGAGCAATGGGGAAATGAAAATCTGGTTGGTTAAGTCTATTTCTATTTGCATCACCCATGCCTTCCTAATGGAGTTCCAAAGGAAATGGTTTCTCAATCAAATTTTGATCTTCAGAGGAAATTTCAAAATTGGTTATATCGAGAAATGCATCAACAAAGGGATGTGGCTCTTCTTCTTCTTCTCTGGGCAGATTCTGATACTCAACTAGCTGGAATGGATCAGGGTTATTAGGAAGGAATCTCCCATAAGTATCTCTTCTCCTTCCTCTATGTTTACAGTATCAACTCAGCATCAACCAACTCACATAAAGAATTGGTGAAAGAATAGAGGGTTCATTACTTCCTAAATGAGGGGTATACTAAGAAAAAACTTTAGAAAGACTTTAATATGAAAGAAACTACTAATGACTCCAAATAACTCTCTAGTTTGACACCATCCCTGACAACGGCGCCAAAAATGTTGGCCTCCTACAATGATTCAACAACTAAGCCCATAAAGTTGTGATTCAAAGATTGGACATCTAACCTAAATAGTTGTCTTAATCACCATGAAGATGCATTTAACTTGTCAACCTAGGGACGTAGACTTAAAATGGGTCTACACAATGTATGCACTAGGAATCCATAGTAACCATATTCATCCTATAGCTAAGAAAGACATAATGCTGAAAGTAAATTGCTTGGAAAGAAGTAATGTAAATGTTGAACATCAACCAAAAACTATACTAAACTAACATGCATGACAAAAATGAAAATCTAAGTGAACAAATAGGAAACTACTCTATCTGCTTTGGCTGCAAGAACAGTCACATAATGGAATTCTAGTGGCTGCAGAAACAGATAGTGCCAGATTATTGAATAAGTGCTGAACAGAAAGTAATAACTAAACTAAAGAATGGAATGCTCACCAAGTGGGACCCCTTGGTGTTGAATTTTGTTGATATGGTTGTCATTGATGTCAACACTATTAGCATTTGGTGTACTAGAGGTTGTATATGTCAAGGATATTGAGAAATTTGTAAAAGGAAGTGTTCTAGGTTCCCAATGGAACTGTGCAGGTCTTGAAGGTGTCCTATTCTATATGTTGAAAATTTGTTGGTGTGGATTAAAGGGTTTACTTCTGAATGTTTCTAGATTATCTATCGGAAGTTTCAGAGGTCCACGTGAAGTTTTGAGTATGTTGTGGTCTCACAGTGTTCCTGAATAAAGATTGTGTGATTCTATTAATATCAGTTGTTGTAGATGCTTCTTTTTTTTTTCTTGGTGTTCTTGGATGTATCTGGATCATTCTTTATCTTTGTGGTATGTCCACATTACTCAAAGAGCTCGTGGTTGAAAATATTTTCTTACGCATGTTCAGTTTTTCATGTTCTTGGCCGACATGTTGATGGTAGCGTGATGTGGATCTTAGTGGTGAAATTAATTAAAGTATTTTTGTGTTGAAGATGTTAGTTTAGTTCCCCATTATGTTGTGGCCGACCTTGGTTGATTTGCATTGGAAATTTATTTGTAAATTTGGGCCGACGTTGAAAATATGTTTTATTTTTCTATCCGACTAAGTTGTGATGAAATCCCATGTAGCGGATATATATGAGTGATTGGTTGAGTGAAGTTAGTGTGTGCATGAGTGTGAATGTATGCTAGAGAAAGTGAAATGTGTGAATAGTGTTTCTATCATTCGATTACTGAGCAAAGAGTGAAGAAGATTGAGCAGAGTGTGAAGAAGGTTTTCTGAGCTTAATTGGAACTGTAATCAGGCTTGTGCAGAAGCTATTTTCTTAGTTCGTATTCTTGGGATTTTAATCCTATTCTGTATTGTTGGACAATGAGTCCTCTTTTGTATTTGAGTAGTGAGCTCTGGGTAGTGTGCCTGAATGCATGTGCATTCCCCTTATTATTTCTCTTTATACTTTTAACAAAGTATAATCTTGTGGACTAACATCCACCATGGGTTTTCCCTTAACAAGGTTTCCACGTAAAAATTTTTTGGTGTTATTTGTCTCTCTGATGTGTTAATTTCTTGTGGTTAATTGCTTATTCATTAGATCTAAGACTAAAGTTAAGATAAGTTAGAAAAGAATAAGTTTCTATGACAATTGATTCATCCCCCCCCTCTCAGTTGTTTGTCCTTATTTTTCCAACACATGGATGAGTATCCCTTAAAACTAATATAAACTCAGATGCACAAACTTATAACTTCATTTTATTCATTGGAAAACATGAGTACAATTGAGCAACATAATTGTATTACTGAAAAACTAAGAATGCGAATACAATCATCATATTAAGCAACCTCCAGAAAAGGAGCATCTGAGTCTTATTTATATGAAGAGAAGCTACTAGCTAACTACCTAGTAAGGTGTTCAACTCCAACAGATTATGAGGATGCCACTTTAGGGAAAGCATGAAATGTGGAGAGGTGGTTACGCATGCACAAAATTTGGTCAAGCATGTTTTCCTTAACAAAGATTTAGCACAACAGTAACACCTATATTCGCTCAACAAACAATTAAGAGAATTTACAAGGTGGTTACAATTTGATTTGAATGAGGAATCTCTCGTCGTTGAGAGTTTTCCCTCCATTGACCTTGGAATGATCGTCTTGTTAACCGTTATGGCGCATGACTAGCTAGCAGAATCTTCCTTAATTTTGCAGGCCTCTAATTATATCTATATGACAATATTAGTACACACAATAATTGCATATTTGTAACTACCTTAAAGTGATATTCATTAATCCACATGTAAAATCAACATAGATAGTTCATATAGCATGCCAATATCAATTAAAGGTCACAAAAATAAGCTTATTCCCAATGTCTATGGTTTTGAGGAAATATTATAAAAAGATCAATGTACAAGTATCAAAGTCTATGGTAACTACAACAAATGGACAATAAATTATATCAAAATTGAACCATAAACTGGACTCATCAAGAACTTGAGGCAGTATTTAAATTTAGATTCAATAGATTCCATCTCTTTCCTTATGCTTTATGTGGCTCTGGGCCACTTCATGCCATATTGATATAGAGCCTTTGCCTCATCAATGCACCCTTCAACATCCTTCAACAATTCTAAACACTTCTTATGTGCAGAGGAAAATTTCTCAATCATTTCTAACATTCTCTTATCATTTACTCTTTTCTCAACCTCTTTTTTTGTTTCTTCTTTCAGTTTGGAGGCATATACTTTAAATGAATCAATTAGCCGTTTGAGATTTTCCATACTAGAGAGTGATGTGTTAACATTTGCACTAGGTATGGTCTCTTGAAGTGATTTTACTGCTTCCTCCATCAGTTCTCCACTTCTCTAGTGTGTTTCAATAATTTCTTTTCTTACAGATGCATGGAACACATTTTCTAGTTGTAACTTGTGCAAGGGAGAGATCTTATCCAAATCAACACTACCATGTTGCATTGATAATTACAACAATTGTGATGACACAACATGTTGGAACTTGGGATTCATACTCAATAGATTCTTTAGGGAATCTCTGAAGGAGTCAGAGGATTCACCAAAAACCTTTGTTTTCTCCATAGCCTTTCCCTTTGATTCCTTATCTTCAACATTACTAGAGTCTATTATTTTTTATGTTTCTATTTGTGCATCTCCAAATGCATCCTTATTCTTTTCTTCATCTTCTTCTTCATGTTCTTCTTTCTCAGCATCAACATTCTCTTCCTTATCTTCCTCTGCTGGGTTTTTTAGTGTTTATTAGAGGAGTAACTTCTTCTTGTACCAAAGGAGGAGTGATGGTATTTTCCTTTGCAATGTCTTCTTTGATCACTACATCCTCAATATTTATTTCCTTCATATCCTCCACTTCTGGAGGTGTGTTGTCCTGTGTAGCTTCTTTGTTTGTATCATGCTCATGTTGAGCATCATCTACCTACACCTCTTCTTCAATGTATGGTTCCAAAGCAAGGGTTTCCATATTCACTTCTTCTTCATTTTCTGGTATCATTCCCATTTTTTGTGCTATCTACTCTACTTTGTCATTGCTTTCCTTTTTGATTCTTTCAAGATCACTTTGTCTTTTCCCATAAGGGTTGTCACCCTTTTCTTTGACTTTAGATCCTTGTTGTATATTGTATCCAATGTGGCTCTATCTTCCTCAGATAGAGGAGAAATTACTCTTTCCAATGCTTCTTCTTTTATCCTTTCTTATTGTATAGCTTCTTTCCTTCTTTCCAATAAGATGTTCCATAAATCTTCAGGAATATGTTTCTTGATGTTCCACATGTCAACCTCAAGAATGAAAATGTACTTTATAATGGCCTCAATTATGGTGGCCTTATCCACCTCATTTTCATCTTTGTATAGAGTTGTGGTCTCCCCTAACATCTCATTCTGTAAGATACTATTGAACAATGCCTATAATTTCATAGGTGAGTGAGGCCTTACCAGTTCTGTTTTTCCTTTGCTTTCACCCAGAGTTATCTTCTTTTGAATTGTTTCTTTTCCCTTATTCTTTGGTGATCCTTTCTTAGCAACTTCTCTCCTCATATGCACAACAAACCTCTTCTTTTCTTCCTCTATCTCCTCTTCACTATTAGTATCAATTATATCAAATCTTTTTTCTTTTTGAACTAGCTTCACCTTGTGAAGCATCACTTCTTCTCTTGCGGACCAATTATGGTCCTATTTCTTCTTCTTCTTTTGCAACATTGATGCCTATATTATTTTCTCTGAATGCCTTTTATTTTTGTCTCTCTTTGCAAGGGTTGCAGTAGTGGCATTTTTCTTCTTCTCAGCTCTTTTGGTTTTCACAACCAAAGCGGATTCCTCCCTTACCAAAGGACTGAAAATTGTCTTTCTCTTTTCTCCAATAGACTACCTAGTCCCAGAGGAATTTTAAATAGGAGTGGTATCTATCCTACCATATCTTCTTGTGCTTCTAGATCCTTCTGCAACACTTGAATCTGCCTTAGCTCTTTCTCTTGCATACTATACACGTTCCTTTGAAATTCCCATTTCCTTCAAATACACATCAACCATCTTATCAACATTCTTCTTGATTATAAGTTTTCTTTGTTCCATGTTTACTTCCATAAAATTTTCTTCATATGTATCATACCTTTCTTTGGTGATGTCATTCAAACTCCTCAACAAAATGTTAGCATAACCAGTAATTTCCTATTTATTGATCTCATATCCCAGTGTAGGGATCCATACTATCCTTGGTTCCACTACTTCCATCATACACTCATTTTTTGACACTAGGAAAGTTATGTCATTCTAATATTTTTCAACCATTTATCTAGGTACCCTATCCCTTTCATGCATTCTCTTTTAAAAATTAACAAAGAAAGTATCAAGTTCATCATCTTGTGTCTTCCCATCTCCAAGTCCAATCATATGGCATTTGATCTGATGGGAAATAGGTCTATCTTTGAGCCATGTCACATTATGAGTTCTGGGTAATTGATTTACCAAATAGAAAAGTAGAATATAACCAAAGTCCCATACTTGAATACATATTTCTTTTCCTTAGTTTGCTTTAAATTCTCCATAAATTGTTGCCTAAGAAACTCACAAAGATCATAGTCTACACCATTTTCAACCATCTCACGTATTGATTGTGGTGGTAGATTTATGAAGTAAATTTTATAGCCAATCATCATTGTTGCATATCTTACAACTAGATTTTTAATGGGATTCACTGCTAGAGCTCTCTTATCACAACACCTGTTCTTTCCATTACCACTTCATTCTTAACAGATTTCAACATAGGAATTGGTTTGGTGGATCATAGAATAGTAACCTCTCTTATCACTTCCTTAGTTATCAACCCAAGCATATCAGTCTAGACAAACTGATAATGGATTATGCTAAGTGCCATTCTAACCCATTTGCTATCAAAACAGAAATTAGGGAACCATTGTCATACATCTAGTTTCTTTGGGACTCGGTTTTGAAATTTTGGCTTTAGGGAAAAGTCTTCTCTAGTAAGCTCATTAACCCACAATTCCCCTAACTTAGAATGATCAAATTATTCTATCTTACCATGAATGCAGATCTTAATATCCTCAATTGGAAAAAACCCATAAGGAATATGAGAAAATGCACCTAACGGGTTGTCTTCTATGGATCTTGCAGGATACTTCTTGAATTTTGGTTGTGGTTTTTTTGTGACTTTAATTACCCTTGTTGTAGCCATTTCAAATGTATCCAAATTTCCTTAAAACAATGTTCTTTATGAAACTAGGGCAAAATAGAGACTGTAAATACCTTTTGTTTTGTTTTTTGAATTAGGGTTTTGATCTACTAAATCTCAATTCACCTTGAACACTTTGAATTCTTTCCTCACCGCTTTGCTCCTTCTCGAATGATTTTGTGAAATGAATTTTCCTTAGTGAAATCACTTATAACCCTCTGATCTAACCTAATTTTGCAATAAATTCTTCAAACAATAAAGCTTTCAATAATTAATTTGTGTGTGCAATCAACTTCTAAAGCTCTGCAAACTTCCGCATTATCATATTTTCTTCCGCAATCTTCACCAATAAATCAAGCATGTTGATCTACATCATATATCTTCATCCTCAAGCATCAACACCTCTTCTTTGGTGAGGGACAAAATATTTCCATTAAAGCTCCCCCTAAGCCAAATCATTTAGGTTAGTTTCCAAAGGAAACATCTGCATCAGATGAGGGTATAGATTATTCTTTGACTTCTATCTCTTCCTTCTTTCTCCAAATCTTTTCCATTTGCTTCTTTGTTTCAACCATATCAATCTTTTTCATAGGTTTAATCCTTTTCACTAGATTATCCTTATATTTATGCAAAACTTAGAAACATGTCCAGGTTTACTGCAATTGTATCGTACAACATTCTTCAGAACAATATTCCTTCCATTCATTCTATTCATTTTCGATCTACATTGATTAGCTTTGTGTCCAAATCCATAGCATGTATAAAAGTAGCAATGAAAGATTGAATCATTCTACCATTGTTATAGCCATTCATCATTTGACTTCTACATTCACTAGCACTATGACCAAATCTTTTGCATGTAAAACATTGACCAAAAAAGGATGGGACATTCTAATTCATTTTGCTTCTACATTCCATTGCCTTATGTCCAAATTTATTGCAAGAATAACACAAACCATTGAAAGATGGGAACCTTTGTACATTTGGTTGTCTGACTAGTGGTCTTCTAACTCCATTCCTCTGATTTTGAATCTGCTTGGCATAATTCTTCTTGTCTTCAGTCTTCTTTGTTTCATTGATCTTCTTTTTTGTATTTGAGCTTTCACCTTTTTCAAATCCTCAACCTTCTCTGTCTTTAGAGCCTTTTTTATTTGTAATCATTTCATCAAGCTTTGTAGCACTCATTTTGAATTTTTCTTCATGACTCCTTGCTTTCTCCAAGTTTGATCTCAAATTCACAACTTCTTGTTCAAGCCTTGTGCATTCCTCTGATTTTCTTTTCACCATTGCATTCAAGCATTCTTCAATTTTTTTCTTCTCTTCAACTTGCACTTTCAGACTAGTGATGGTTTCATTTGAGCTTGCTTCAATTTCTCATTGACTTCCTTATGCCTTTCTCTGAACTTATTGATTTGTTCTCTCAAATTTTTGATGCACTTATTTACTTCTTTGATATTTTCTTTCAAATCTTTATTTTCATCTTCATTCTTTTCAAGAACTTCAAGGGGAACTTTGAGTTCTCCATCTTTGTCAAGCATGCAATCTTCCTCTATGAATCCAACTGTTGGAATTTCTTCCAGAGGAGTAGGAAATTTTCTATTAGCCATGTGTTCAACCTCCAAGATCTTCCTCAAGCGGTTGAGCTCTTTCCAAGGAACCAAGCTCTGATACCATTTGTTGAACACCCAAAATATTGAGAGGGGGGTGAATCAATATTCTCTTAAACCATTCAAACATTAAACATCCAATTACCAAAGCATATTCAACTGTTGTAAGGAAAGAAAGCATGAAACATCAACAACATCACATAACACATGGATACCAAGATTTTTATGTGGAAAACCAAAAATGGAAAAACCATGGTGAGGATTAGCTCACAATATATTATAATCAGTTAGTATATTTACAAAAGTTCTCACTGCAGGTGGACTCACTATCCATAGAGAAAAAAGATAGAAGAGATATGATGGCTCACAACCTATTTTGAACTGTTACAATTGCATCTATCATATGCATGAAATACAACTCCAATGAAGCTCAATAAACTGATTTTACACACTTCATTTGATTCAAATCTAACTCTCTATCTTTCTCTACATTCACATCACTTTATTCTTCAACTCAGCATTCACAACTTAAATTTGGACTGCTCTGCATCATATACATGTAGGATATTCACAATACATCCTTCTTACTACTTAAAGCACTGAAATAGATCTAACATATATATCGGTATCAAGTACAACATCAATTAGGTTGGCCTAATTAGATGTAACACCCAACATATAACTTGTCGGCTCCAAAATTTTCATACATATCTCATGTCAAGATTCAAAACTTAAACTAACTTAAAATAGGTCGACATGGACCTATATTAGATCCCACATATGACTACAATCCTTACTTAACCTATGTGCAACATCAATCGTGTTAGGTCAGCATGACATAAGAACTAAAAGTAAAAACCTTCAACTGTGTATCCATATCTTGACATGTGGACCTCAAAATTCAATGCAAATTATCCTCAAAAGCACAAAGCCAAAAACTCATATGTGGAGAAGTGCAAAATCTCCCACATAAATGCATTGCACAAAGAATAACTATAATTTGCTAGGTCAAACTTATATTACTCATAACTTTCAATCCACTTGACAAAACATGATAAAGATTTAGAATCAAATACATCTAACATCCACCAAAATTATGTTAGAAGCACAAAGTGAAACCCTTATTTGTAGATTGGTACGAACCCAAAAATAATCGCTCTGTAACAATGAATAAGCATAATGGAAACTTAGTCAATTTCCAATATAATTGATATTTTTGGATCAAACCATTATGAAAAGATGACTTCCTCAACAACTCAAAAACCTGTTAGAACTAATCAAAATGGTCAGCAACCAAGATCTTCAAATAAGTCACAATGTTGACATCAACGATAACACTGCAACACATCGTTATGTACCTTACATGCTCATGTTTCCAAACAACATCAATGACATTCTTCGAACAATCTCCCCAAACTTCCAATAGAAACTACTTTAGGTTTCTAGGCATGGTGTGGGATTTCCGTGGCCGAAGGACATCAAGAGGGTTATTGAGGATGCAACGGTGGTGGAATAAATCCCCTTTCTAGGGAATTTTTGCACACAAATGCTAAGACAACAATGCGTTTAGGCCAAAATGGGGTGCAAATTTCTAAAGAAGGTTAATAATTTGGTGGCAGTTTATGACCTGGATTGGATAAAGGAGTGTGATGAGAGGGCAATGGAAAAAGAATTTCACACCCCACAAGGGGCATGTTGATAAAATTTTAATGTTTCCCGTTGTAAATTTTTGTATGATGGTAATGCTTGGGTCTAAGCTAACCTAGAGCATCATTATAGTAAGAAAGGTGGACTAAATCAATCATTTTGAAATATATGTAGCTCGGTTGCACTTATCTAGCCAAAAAAGGTATTAAATTTATTAATAACTAATATAGCTACAAATAGGTTCAAAATTTAATTAATTAATAACTAATAATTTTCTTTTATCATAAATATTAATTATATTCATTATTGCATAACTAATATAGCTACAAATAGGTTGAAACCTAGTTTGGGGGAAAATTCTATTTCTTGGGATGCACATCCAAAATATTAACAAGTTTTGGTTGACCAGGAAGATGTTAACTATATGGAAAACAAAGAAATGGTTAAACCCCTCAAACAATATGATTTCTCCCCTATCCTTGAGTTTGTTAAGGATGTTACATGTGAAGTAATTGATGGTGAGTGATCTTTTCCTATGAATAGATTAATCAAACCATTTAGCCACTTCTAGCTTGGTCTTTCGGATCTACACCAGTGGGTTACAAATGCTTGGAAACATTTGATGAAGTTAATCTATAATTGTATCCCTAAACTCATGTTTTTTATTATATGTTGGATCAGGATGCTATCTTATGTGAGTGTTGGGTTTGGGGACAATAGATTCTCTTGCTCAAACTTTGGAACTCTGCATTCAATGGACTTTCACTAAACCATTCAAAGTGAAACACAAGAATTTGTGTTAGGTTTTCCTTCCCATTCTCAAATATGTTTTGAAATAGGACACATTACCACTAATTATTTTAGGCCCAAGAAAAATATTAATTTTTTGGGGTCTTGGTGGAAAGCCGCTCTCCCACACCATTATACTATGGATGCCTCCTCTATACACTCCATGAAGGTTCATGTTCCTATGCCCAACTATCCTTCAGTTTCATGGGCACCATCCCCACTATTGGTGGATTTGATTTTTAAGAACCCTATTATAGATGATGTTCTACAAACACATGTTTTGGGGAATGAGAAGGAAATTACAATAGGTGAGAAAAATGAGAATCAAGTTCAATCCAAAAACATTGAAGCTTTTGCGCAAATATCTACACCCTCTTCAGGAAATTCTAAAGACTAGATTATAGTGACAAAGAAAAGTAAGAATGTTAAAAATATTGATAGAAAAGATAATATAAGGTTATTCTCTCATACAAAATTGGTATAGGAAAAATCAACTTGAGGCTTCCTTATGCCTTATAAAGATTTTGTCTCTTTTATTTTGCACCCATGTTCATGTTTCTGACAAATTTTATCATATTTTATTTAATCCTTTTAGTTAATAGGAGTGGTCTTCAAGACCACAGTTTACCAACCAAAAAAATTAGAATAGTAATATATGTAATTTCAATTTTAGTCATTTTCTATAAAAACTAATTAGTAAATAAATAAAAATGTCAAATAGCAAAAAATAAATATTTGAAAACTAGACACTGTGAAAAAGTAATAAGCCATATTTCTAAAGTAAAATTCTACTCTTCATGTTAACATAAAATTATACTTGTAGGTCCAAGGTTGAAGGTTGGGTTTCCAAAAAATTTCCAAGCCTAAAACAAAAGTAAACTCATGAGTCTCAAATTTAATCTTTTAAAAAGCAAATATCCCCTTTTAAATGCATACCCATTCTAAAAAGGAATGAGCACATGTTCTAAAAAATGAATAGGTCCCATTATAAAATGGTTACTCATTTCGAAAAAGAGAATAAATGAACTTTTGAGGAGGAAAATAGTAATAACTTTATAAGACATGTATTTGAAGATAGGAAAAGTGGTTGAAGTGAAAAAAAATAAAAAAAAATAACACTATTTGTTTACCTCAGATCACATTCCTTCTTGATTGTTCTTGAAGTAGAGTGCACCCTAGCTCCACTTTATGTGCTCTAGATTATGATGTGTTACAATGTGGATTGGTTAATAGATAAACCAACATAATCTAGGTATGATGAATATTTTGGGATAGAAAAATGACAATATAGACTTACTGGAAAAATACTTGATGATAATGAAGGGTGAAAGCTTCAATTTATAGATTCATTGGGAGAGAGATGGAGGGCTATGATATTAATAAAAGATCAAGGGCTTGGATTAGAGGATTTTTCTCAAGAAAGTGTTGCAAATGTGTTGTTAGTGTGTTGTCATTGACGTCAACTTATATTGATATTGCATGCACTAGTATGTTGTCCTTAATGAAGAGAAGAGTGGAAGGGTGGTAATGTTGTCCTTGGTACACAATTGTACCTTATCTTCTGAAGTTGATGGTTAGATGTCACTTGTCAATACACTTGTCAATATGATTTGATTGATGTACTGTTACATATGTTCCTAATGAAAGACTTCACATGGGGTATGAAGAGAAATGTATAAGTCTCAAAAATGTCAAAGGCACAAAGAATTACACCATAGAAGCTCAGTCAAATGCTCTGCATTTCTTCATAGATGAAGATGTGGCCTTGTGGTTTAAAGCGTAGTTCAATACAACTATGAGGTATGCATGTTCCAAGTTTTAGTGCATAATTGTTACCACAAAGCTTTCCAAAGTTATCAGAATAAGAAAAAGTTAAGTTCTTGTAGTGGTTGCCTAAGGAAGGACAGAAAGTCTCTGCACTTCACTACATCATCTTATTTTTCCTTGCGGTTTTGGATTCATATTCATGAAGATAGTGTGCCTGCTCAGTTCAAGTTCCATATGGTTTGGTTCACCATCGGTGATTCTGCATGTGACAGTGTGTTGTCCATGTTCCGGTAACTTGGAAGGTTGATTTGTTAGTGATCTACTAATTTGCACCAGCAATTAATTGCCTAAAACTAAGCAAAGAGGTTATGAGAAGCATAGTTGAGGCTCATAGTATTCTTTGTGAAAATTGCAAGTTGGTATTTGATCTTCTCTTGCACAACAGTGAACCTGGAATTGATATTGTGCATATTAAGTTTGCACTAGAGTGAAATGATCTAAAATAATAAAAGGAGTGTAGAGAAGTGTTTTACGAGCCATATCATTATCATGGAGTGATCCGCATAATGTTGTTTGGTTTCTCCGATACTACCTTTGGTCTAGAGTTGATGCATGAAAAGTTATATGTTTTTCGGGCTAACTTGACATGTTGAGATGCTTGTGATAGGTGTTTGGAAGTGTGCACCAGTTTGAAAATGTGTTCTATGGAAAATTAGGTCCTAGCCATCTCTTGGCTTGAACCACATGTGATTCCTTCTTATTGTAGATGTTTTTGGAGTTGACTTGCTATGGCCAATGCACGCCTCATGCTATTTGTTTTATCTTGGATGACAAGGAGAAACTTTTTGAAGCTTGTAGAGGATACAAATAGAAGATCAAAGCTATCGAAAAGATAGATTGATGAATGCCAAATGTTTAAAACTTGATAATGTGCGAATAAGAAATACGTAGAATCCATTTTGATAATGAAATATGGTAGAGATCAATTCAGATAGCTCATTAGTGAGTATGTGGAGGGGCATAGAAGCATGCATGAGTATAAGTGTGATAATGTGTTCTGAAGGTAGTGAGCCAAACATAGTAGAGTTTGTTGAGAAGATATATGTGTGAGTGTACCAAAAGTAGTGAGTTGGAGGTAATAGAAGTGTTGAAATATTGCAATACTATGTGGAGGTTGTAACCTCTTTGTAAGTGTTGTATTTTGTAGGGAGTTGCAAAATTCCTTTGGTTGTTCGACCATAAAACCTATTGTAAATTCTGTTTTTCATTTGTGAGGTTGGATTTGGAAAGTAGATCCAAGTAGCTTGCTCACTATGGTTTTTCCCTTACAGGGTTTTCCACGTAAATATGGTGTTATGGTTGCATGCTTATGTGTTTTTTTGTATGTCATGATTCTTATTTGATTAATTGTTGATGGATGAAAAGAATTTGATTAAGTACTGATTGACCCCCCTCTTAGTACTACTGTGTGTTCAACAATTGGTATCAGATCCACATGCCTTGATATAGCCTAACAACTAAGGTAGATCTTGGAGTGGAACACATGGGAACTGAAGCACTGACAAATGATAAGAGTCCTCTGAAAGATGATTAACATAAAGACATGATAGTATTTAATGAAGAAGATTGTGAGGTTGATTTTGAAGAACTTATTTCAGCATTAGAAGATCTGAATGCAACAAGAAAAGAAAATGAAGAATTTAGGATCAGACTCAAAGAATCAAAAGAAACAATCATCAATTTCAAAGTTCAAGTTGAATAAGGTAAAAGGGTTGCAAATTGTTTGAATAATAAGTTGAATGCTCCAAGCTTGAAGAATAAATTGTCCTCCTACGGAAATAATTAGAGAAATCAAAGGATCAATTATACAAAGGCCTAAAACTCAAGAAAAGCACCGACATACTTGATGAGATAATCAGTTGTCAAAGACTTGTAAAGAATAAGGGTGGTCTTGGATTTGAAAAAGGTTAGAACTCAAAGACAGATATCCCTGAAATGGAGAAGGAAAAGGCCTATGTTGAAGACTCTAAAAAGACTAAAGATGAGAAGCAGGAATTGGATGATGGCTTCATAAAGGTCAGCAATCAAAAGAAGGGCTTCAAGAAATCTCCTCCTAGTTAGGTTGCTACTTCCATGTTCTCTCAATCCTTTCATGGTTACTGTTATTCTTGCAATAAGTTTGGTCATAAGGCTAGTAATTGTAGAACTAAGGCAAGAAGAAATGATTACATGAGTAAGAACTCATTTGTGCATCCAAGATAAAATGCTATGATCTCTCATTCCTTTTATGGTTACTGTTATGCATGCAATAAGTTTGGTCATAGGGCTGTTGATTGTGAAACTGAAGTAAGGAGAAATGTTTAGCCTCTAAATACAATATTGTTTGCTACAAGTGCAATAACTTTGAGCATAAAGCAAGAATTTTTAAGAGTGGTTATGTGAAACCACCTGTTCAACATAGGAAGATGAAGGATACCTTGAATGGGAAGAAGGAAACTACACAAGTTTGGAGAAAGAAACAAGAGCAAGTTATTGAGATGAAGGATGGCACTGTGCTTGTGCATTGTGCACAAGATCTCATGATTGATTGAGAAAGAGCATTGGATTAGGGGGAGCTATCATCTACAAAGTCTTTTTGCCCCTAGAAAGGATGAAATGTTGAATAACATAGCATGAAAGCTAATTTGTAAAAGTTTATTTGAAGTATATGATTGCTGAGTAAGCTAGAATTTGTAGCTCAATTTTCTAGAGTAAAAACATGATGTGCGAAGAATTGTAGAATGAATTTGAATCTCTGTGAAGACACAAAGCACTCTGGCAATTGTTCACCTAACAAGGACAAGGTGAATTAATTGCAAAAAGTTAGGGAAAACTCAAGTTACTTATACTTCATTTGCATAATCTAAGCTCATTCAAAATCAAATCACTTGCATTCAGAGCCGAGAAGAAAAGAAGGCATTCAAAGATCTTGTGAACTTGAGGGGAATCATTTTGAAGGTGAAACCCTAGCATCGAAACAAAGGTATTTTTCAAATTTACTCATAAAACCCTAGTTTTTGAAGTATTTGTTATGGTGACTCCTCAATTAGTTGATATTGTTGAGAAACCAAGGCCAAAATACAAGAAGTATCCCTTTAAGGCCATGGAGGTTGACAAGGATGGGGCATTTTCCTTTGTTTCGACAAATGTGTATACAAAGGATGTAAGGATATACATTCATTCCACTCTAAATGAGATCAACCATGTAAAGTTTAAAGAAGTTACAGATAAAATCCTCGATGACAATGACCAATACAAACCTGAGTATGTGGAGGGTAATTGGTTCGATGTATGGAAGGACTACCCTAACTTCTGCAAAGAACATGAATGGGTAAGGTATGTCTTGATAAAAATTCATGATGAATTTATATACCTTGATAAACCCTATAAGATCACTAAGGAGACAATTAGGGTTGTTATTGGTTTATGCTCTACCGGACCAGTTGCAATGATGAAGGCCATAAAAATGAAAGGGTTATATAATTGACTGGAGCAAAGTTTGATAAAAGGACCTTAAGTGTTAATGACATAACAAATCTAGGGACCTGATATGCTTCCATGGGAATTTCTTACAAGGTTTATTATACAAACAAAGAGGGATCTTCCACTAGTACCACAATTCACACTACTTACTAGATGGTGAAGGTACTTGCACAATGTACTGGGGGTTTTCAAAACCCTACAAACTGAAATGAAAACTAGAGAAATAATCCCTTCCAACATTGTATAGAGGTACAAAGGAAAAATTACATTTCTAGTTGATAAAGATTATACATACATAGAAGTTGTAGAGCCAACGACTTGGATTCCAAAATTGCCTTATGAGGTCTAAGCGAAGGAGATTAAAAAACTATGTTGTGTTGATCCCTTTGACATTGGTTTTGGCATTGATGTCAAGGGTTGTTTTGGAACTTACTCTATTGGAATCTATTCTCAGGTCTTCTGCATTTAATGGTTATCATGGTTCAGTTTGGGTTGGTTGCATGATTGATTTGACACATATCTATAGGTGACATACATATTCAGGTGATATACATTTTGCATACATGTGTGGTATTCATTTAAGACTGTTGGTTTGGTTACAAAGGCAACATATATTTTATGTATTTTTGAGTGACATTGACATTGGTGTTTGAGACATCATACGGGGACAACATATTTGGTATACATACAGTTGATGTTTTGACATCTTACATTCTTGGATTATATATATTTATCACTGATTAATTTATCGATCAATGGTTTATATTGGTCTTGGCACATTAGTATTGGTTTTATTCAACACATTGATTCATATCATTACATGGCGCTTGTTATACAAATCATGATACACATCATTTGGTGACTATAATATTACATCAATTACAAGGTTATGATTTTTAGTGCCGACATACATATTTGGGAATTATGGAAGTTAAGGTAGACCAACAAGGTTGTTGGAAAGAGACACTGCAAATGCTTTCAATTGTTTTCATTGATGGCAACCCTAGTTGGTGACTGATCCACACGTCATCATCTGCTCCCACCGGCAGTCAGTTTGCAAACAGTCGGAAGAACAAGGCATCCGACAATTTGGTGATCATCAATTCACGTGTAGATTTTTTGTTACTATTTTGAGTTGTGGATCTCATGGGAGGTTTATTAGTATATTTCTTATGTTATTCAGAAATCTTAGTGCCTTGTACCAAGCTATATGTAAGTTTGGAGATCTGATTGATATCTCTCTGTTTATCAATGTTTTGTGGCCGACTAAGTTGATATAATGCGTTGCAAATATTCAAGGAATGTTTATTTGAATATTTTGTGTTTTATCATTATGTTTTGAGTCCAAGCTAAGTTGTGGATGATCGTTGTGGATGCGCATTGGATATTACTCAAGATTTGAGCCGACAATTGCTAATATTTTTAAGTTTTATTGAAGCCGACTTGTAGCAACTAAATCCTTTGTTGTGGATATATATAAGTGATCAGTTATATCATTTTGTGTGTGTGAAAGATGTGTTGAAGGGTGTTTGGAATTATCTGAAGGTTGATTAAGCGATTATGCACAGTTTCACTTGTGCATCAAGGTTTTTGTAGTGCGAGTTTGTGTAGAACAAAGCAGAATTGCTGAATCAACTAGAAGGACAAAAGATCAACTATTGAGCTTAACCAGAACTGTAATCAAGCATTTGTAGATGCTATTCCTTTAGTTCATTCTCTTGGATCTAATCCAAACCATTGTAAGGAAGTGAACCTTTCTATTTTGAGCAGTGAGCTCTAGACAGTGTGCCTGAATGCAAGTGCATTCCCATTTTGTAATCTTTCTTTTGGGTATACTCAGATTATATTGTGGATTGACCATACACCGTGGTTTTTTCCCTAACAGGGTTTCCATGTAAAAATATTGGTGTTATGGTGTTGTGATTGTTTTCTTTCAGTTCATGCATATTTCTTTTGTTGAAAGCCTAAGTGAGTTAAAGATCGAAATAATAAATCTAATTTTTGCACAAAACTGATTCACCCCCCTCCCCTCTCAATGTTGCTTGTTTCCAACAATTGGTATTGTTGATGCCAAAATTTGATGAGGTAACAAAGTCTTATGGGAAACTCAGTTTAAGTGGGACCTTTTACGCTAAACTGAGTAACCTCCAAATTTTTAGAGAAGCCGACTTCTTCTATATTGGGTTTTGGAAAGGGAAAAGGAAGTAGATATAATAAAGTAAAGTCTAACTTAAGGCGATTCGCCAAGATTTCCTAGTGGGCACGATAAATCATAGATTTAAGGGCTAAATAGTGTTGTTGTGTTCCAAAACTTTAGAGACTTAAGATTATAGCATAGACAATTCATTTATTCACATAAAATAATGTTGCATACATTCTCACTACTAAGAAGAGTCATTAGACATGATTTAGGTGAACAAATTTGTATTCAGCATTTATAGAAGTTCATCAAATGAAAAGTCAAGACAGTATAAAGCACAGTTCACAGTTTAAATCAAAGCATAAAAAATAGAAAGGCTGAACAATTGGCACAGTCTGAAAGTTTTGTAATTTAAATAAAATAGTAATAGAGGCCTAGTGTCTTTTGCTAAAACCAGCGTGTTTTCCCCAATTCTAGACCATTTCCTCTCAACAGAGAAAGTATATATAGCAGGAAAACTCCCACCACTTTGGAGAACAACAACATAAAAGATCTCGCAATCCTCATGCAATGATGCCTAAAATAGAATATACCCAAGGCCGTTATAACAGTATCGGGCTGGAACATAGCATCCAGTCATCCTAGGCACAGGTGCATCCTCCGTAATGATGGCAGTGGTCCCATCCAGGCCCGATCAGACAAGTGTCATCCATTACTGCGAATGATTATGACAAGCAGCATCCAATAACATCATTTCGTTCAACCAGACTGTCGCCTACATAATAGATCAACCACTAGGCACGTGGCAGCCTTTCGCTGCCCGTATGAACCCTTCTCCCATCGCTGTCGAGGGTTTTCAAAAATGCAACATGTGTCGAATGGTTGAGAACCTTAACACAGCGGAGGGAACACTCCATCAGCCGGGTTTAAAAGACACGTGGCAGCATTTTGCTGCTCGCAGTTGCCATTTCATCCCCGCATTGAAAAATTCCTGAATGGTTGCCACGTAGCAAGATGTGGGGCCCGCCGATACTTTCAGGAATGACGATCTCATAGAAACCTTTCGCAGCCCAATGAGGTTTCAAGGAAATGAGAAACAAATCATCCCGTAATCGTGACACATGGAGGCACCACACAGCTTCTCAGGATTCGAAACGAAAGCCGATACCCGAAGCTGCGAAGAGCAGATGCGCAAAGAGGCAGGTCAAAACCTTTCTAAAAAAGGCCAAAAAAACTCGGCGATGCACAGGCCAGCGCACACACAATACAAAAAGAAACCCAAAGGGAGCTACTCAAATATTTATTTAACAGCTTTTGGCAACTAACAGGGGCATTTTGACTAAGGAACAGAGAACCCAAAATTTCTCTGGTGCTGCAGACCAGAGCCTTATCCATTAGGCTAATAGAGTCATAGTTTGGAAAGAGCCATCTGTAAGGGCGACCATTCATTCTCGGACAACTTTGCTATGTTGCACAAATTTTTTTGTGCTCCACGTAGATCAATAGTTTCTTTGTGAGGCAGCACATCGAGTAAACCGGCCCCTGCTTGAATATGAAATAGTAGCTGTGAGAGCAGATAAATGACTGCCTCAATGTCGGTTGTCGTTGGGGGGTGGTTGAACTCCTTGAAAGTTTCCAGGTCACCTTCCTTCTGTTCAATAAGTTCTGCAATCTGCACAGTCATGGCAATAGAGCCATCATCGAGGAACGGGGACAGCAACCCCATCCTACCTAGCTCGGAGAAACATCCTCGTATGTTATCTAGTGTCCTACTCAGAACAGCCACTGTTGCCTCAATGCGCTGGAGGGCGGAGTGGAAATAGATAAATTTGTTTGTCGTTTGAGCAGCAGCGTCCCGATCTTCAATACCCGCTCTAGCAAGGGTCTCGTCAAAGATGAAGTATAGCTTGTTGAGAAAGTCTTTCACCTCGGGAATATTTTCTAGGATAAATTGTGAGAACTGTTCAATCGTATCATGGGCCTCCTGGTTGAGCCTTGATGCCTTGTCGATAAATTGGAGAGTAGGCTGCAGTGTTAGGCAAAAGGTTTTGATTTTCTCCCGTGAGAAATGTATAATTTCCTAACCAGCGGAACGATATCAGGTTGTGCTGGGGAAGGCAAGAGAGAGGCTTTTAAACGAAGTGATCTCCGCGTCTCTTGAAATAAGGGCCTCGGCTAATTCTGCCTTTTTCTTTTTCTCGGACGCTAGATGCTCGGCATAGTTGCTCATTTCTTTATTCCAAGTTTGTTCAACTCATGAGTGATTTGCTAAGTGCTCCTCTAGAGAAGTCTTTTTTTCTCTTGGAGCTCTTCCTCTAGTTGAGCCTTTAGGCCTTTAAATTCGGCCTCTTTCTCTTGTATTCTTTGCTCATATTGAGTCTATTGGCATTCCAACTCTTCACCCTTTTGTGCCATCCCTTGACTATACTCAAGGTGGAGGTGCTCAAGCTCCTTATCTTTTAGCTGCAGATTTTGTTGCGCTTCCTAGTTCTTGCTTTGTAGCTCTTTTATTTTGCTAGGGTCAGCAATCTGTATCCTCGCAATTTCGCTTTGAAGCCTATTTCTCTCATCCTCTGCTGTCAGTGTCCTTTCGGTCATGCAGGCAATATCTGCCTCCAAGGATTTCTCTTTCCTTTCCAGGAAACTAACCCTTTCCCTGGCTACTTTGAGCTGCTCATCCTTCTTCCTTAGCTGGCGACCAGTTTTGAGGAAGTCGGAAGTGACTACCCGTTGCGTTTCCTCCATGATTTCTACTTTATCCTGCGGTCGGGCTACTTTCATGTCGAGTCCCACCGCATTTATCTCAGTCTTCTAGTTGCATTTCTCCCCGAGGCTTGCTTACCCTCGGGTACATGGTCGCGAACTTCAATTCTTGTCAGGCTTCATTGTACAGAGCTTGTACTCTTGGCTCGGCAGGACCACTTTCATCCTTTGCCTCGCGTTTCCTCATTCTATTCGCGTGTGACTCCCTTCCGCAATCTATCTATGCTATGAATTCGGCTAGTGATGAAACCAGTCCACCTGCGAAAGGAGCACCGGAAGGCAGAGCATAGGGATAGGTAACCTTCATAGGCACGATCATTTGTTTCTTTTGGAGAGTGACAGTTTGTGGAGAGAAATGAGGCACGTTCCATAATTTGGTTTGAGAATCGATAGCAGGGCTAGTCATTTGTAATGATTGGACTAGAGAATCAGTCGTAAGGCTCAGTGGTAGGGAAGGGGGAGTTATTAATAGAGTATTAGCCTATTGCAATGGAAGAGGATTTGTAATCATAGCAGAGAAAGAATGGGCACTCGCAGGGGGAAAGCCTTCTGAAATCGGTGTAAGGAAAGTCTGTGCGACAACGGCAGGCGTAAGCATATGCATAGGGGTAATTATGAGTGGGTGGCCCTACGAAAACTGAGTGAATCCAACCGGATATGTCAGACTAAAAGTAGAGGGTAGAGAGCCAGTCGACAATGGGGCAGGGGTAGATACTAAAGAATGAGATGCAAGAGAAGGAGTGAATTGTACCTGTTGACTAGTTGTTGGTGTCTCTAGATGCGTCAGAGGCTCCATCGCAACCTCCGGCTCCTGAGTAGCAGCGAGTACTCCTCCTCCGGCGGGTTCTTGTGAACCCTCTATGATAATACGCTGCCATTTCGCAGGTGGAAACTTACTAGCGTTGGCAATAAACTCCTTTTCCTAAAGTGATAGCCTGGCTGGTTTAGCAGCCCAAGTGAGTGTATGCAAGCCCCTTGATATATTAAAATGTACATTCATGGCCACATAGGCGGGCTGCCTAGAGACCTTCTCTTTTTGCGCAGAGGAAGCCGATGTCACCGCTTCCTCTTCCTGTTCTTGAGATTCCTCCCCCTCTTCGCTATTATTAATACTAGAGCTCGGGCTGGGATGGCTTTCATTCCACCACCTTTCAAATTCCTGGTCATCCCTTAGTTGATTGTAAGGAGCATCCAGCTATGCTGTTTCCTGGTGATATTTCCAGAAAGCCTTTATTTTCTCCTCACTCCATTCCTCATCCTTCTTTAACCTGTTGTATATGTCACCCTCCATGGGGACATTATCATGGGCCACAGCCATAAGAAAGTAGAACTTGTGCTATGGGCCTCTAGTGTCTGGCGTAGGGATTTACGCCAATTCAACAAAATCCTCATCTTTGTCCATTCGGGGGTAACGCCGCTTCTCCTAGTATGGTTAGGAAACATGGGTAACTCTCATATGTGGCTCTGGCAAGTCGTCAAAAGGGTTGTATTCCCACTTATCATTCACTAGTACCAACCCTAGATGTGCCAGCTTATCCTCTAGCAATTGGTCTGATTATTTTTTAGTAGAGTTACCAAATTGAAATTCTTCGGACAAGCGAAGAATCCCTTCTTCTTTACTTTTTCGCTGTTGTAGAAAGTAAAATCAATAATACAAACCTATCGGAACATTTCCAGCACGAGCACTTTATCTGTGACGCAGACTAGGAGTAGGAAAGGTTTTCCAGTAAAACCCCGCATTCGAAGGATTGTAAAATCCTTGCTCAAGAACCAGTCACAAGCAGGGGTGAAACTCTACATAAATCTAGACTGCTCCCTATCGAGCCGAATAATATCACCCTCCCTGATCAAATCATTCAAGACTGGGGCTATGAAATAGTCTGCAAATGCATAATAATCGTATGATGCAGAAAGAAAAGGTGTCCATGTGGATACCGGCTTCCTTTTATTTTGCTCATCAAAAATTGATAGCGGAAAATACCGGGCGAAGAAATCCGGGTTCTGATGTAGAAACATGTGGACCAAGAAGGAAATAAACCTAAATTTTTTTTTCGCTTGATAATTATCAATTTGCTGTTTCATTTCTTCAACTATAAACTCGGAAAAATCATACCAAAAGAGTTCATGTTGCTTGCGAAATTGTATTGCCGGTCCCAGTTGAAAGGCCTCTATCTTCTCATCAAAGTCTCGACCACATACAAAAGCGAGCATGGACATGGCGTCCTAGAGATCATCGCGAAATGCACCACGTGACAACGAAATACTTGGCGCTTTAGCAGCTGAGATGCCTTTCTTACCAGTCACTTCTAACAAGAACTCCGAGCTAGTTTTCATCTTCCTCCATATTTTCTCTCCTTTACTCGGGCAAAAGGTCTCGATATTCTCCTTCCTCTTACTTAGATCTGGGATACATAACATGTGCCAGATGGCCTCTGGAATAATATGCACCCTTAAGTTGCGGCCTTCAATGTAGTAGGTATCAGTATTATAATGTTGAATAGCAACATCAATCACTTCTGGGCAATAGTGCACCAGTGGGACCATGTATTGAGGAAGACCACTGTACCAAACTCTACTCGCCGTAGGTTGGTCTATCTTTGTTGCCGATAACCTTGCACAAGCTGCCTCTCTAAGTGACTTAGGGTTCTTCGCGAGCTTTAGGTCGTAGATATTGTCCCATTTTTCCTCAACCCTTTTCTGGTTTCTCCATTTCATGGGTCTATTCAGCTCCTCTATGTAGGCCCTCCTTGTTTTGCTGGGTATACTAGGCGTAGCATACGCCACATCCTCATATACATATACCTCTACTGAAGAATGAATAGCCGTAAATAGCTCTTGGCTAATTTCCTCTTGTATTGGCTGAGCTGAATATTCTGACATTTTCCTTCTCTGAAGATTTATGTAAGCTCTTGGTTGGCTGCGACTATGCTCGGCTCTAGATAGACAAATAGAAAACAGCGCTACACTTATCCTTGGCACTTGTGAAAAGACTTTGAAATATTAAGCCTTTTCATGCAATAATAGCAACCTTTCTCAAGGTGGTAGGCGAAAGCAATCCTTTTGCATTTAATTCGGCATGTACCGTTAATCTTGCAAATTGTGCAAAATAAACTGATTGCTATTTTGAGGCGTCCAAAGTTCATTATTGCATTTGGGCGATCGTGTGATACACTCTGATCTCCTTGGAACTTGAGTTGGCAATTGGCTTGCTAACCTTGCATTAGCATGCGCTGGCAATTAATATCCTAGTCGGAATGATTACGCTAAGCAAACGATCACGGCCTAAAAAGATATGAATATTGCCTTGGGCTCTAGGATGCGCTTGAGAGATGACACAATAGTCTATGGTCATACGTCTCACTGCCAACAAGTGCCACCTTTTTAAAGCTAATTAATTAGTTCCATTTAATTAAGCACGCATCAAGTCATGCTATTACAGATGTAACTGATCCAAAAATGTGAGCAAACGCAGGCTCGCCTTTCAAGATAGCAACTAGCATAATATCACATTTTTTTGAAATGGATTAGCATGTGTCTTGTCAATTTTTTATAAATAGGCCAGTAAGTAGTGAGCAAAAATATACTTTGCATTTGAGAAGTGATAGGTCAGTAGTAGAGTCTTAAGCAAGCATTTTCATAGGTTAGGTGGTAGATAAGTTCAACATTAGCTCAGAAGCATAGGGATAGTGTCAGAGCAATGGATACCCCAATTCGCCTGATCTCGTATAAGTCACATATGACATTTCTAGGGGAGATTTCAACTAAGAGACTGAAAAGAATGACTAAGAACAAGCATTCTCTGGTCTTGGTAGCCATAAAGTGGGTTTTAGGCAAAGATTGTATAGAATATGAGGATAGGTATCTGATGAATACCGACGTATACTCCCACTTTGTAGCGTCCATGTTGGACATTAATGTCCCCTGGCCACTGATCTTGAAGCTGGTTAAAGAAATTTTCCCCAAAAAATACTTGAATGGTCTCGGTGAGGTTGTTGCGCATGCTGCCTATGGGGTAGGTCTTCCGTCAGCCAGCAACCTGCGTCGCTTCATTGAGGAAGAAGTTGTCATCGTTTGGCTGTCGTTCCTCAGCAGATTCCACCTACAGACCCGTGACTAACACTAGCAGAGGGTTACTCAGGCCCTACACTTTTTGTTTCGTAGCTAAAACGTGATAGCTTTCTACGACGTAGACTAGTATACTGACTTCAGGAACCTGGTGTTTCCACCACCAATGGCGGTTGTGCCAAATGATGCTGCCAGTGCTGCCGAGGAACCCGTAGACAAGGAAGAAGTGGACGCTGTAGTTAATGCGTCAATTGCCGCTAGCCATGCATTTGGATAAAAAAAAACTCTTGCCTGTTGCTTGAACTGTTTCCCTACCTACTCAACATATGTCTCTCCATAGCTGTATATAAGCCTGACAAAAAGGCCATCGTATATATAATAGCTCAATATGCTTGTAAATTTTGAAATATGGTTTCCCAGCCACTTTTGTAATGAAAAGAACATATATGAATAGATATTTATCGTTTAAAGAAAACCTATGCTCTTTCTTTTTATTCTGTATTTAAATTTTTCTGGGCTTGCAACTTTTATATGCTATTTCTCTGCATATGGGTGTGTTTTATGTAAAGCAACTCTGGTGTTCCACCCGCCAATGATAATGGGTTAATTCCACAGAAGAACAAACTGACATAGAAAAAGACCGGCCAAAGAAATGAAAAATAAAAATAAAAGCGCTTTTTACATATGTACAAAGTAGAGCTTAATGCCTAATGGAACAACTTAAGATAAATCCCATTGATTGAGATTCCTAACGGTTCATGTTCCATATTCTCCAGCTCAAAAGCGTTGTGTTGTTTGCACTAAATGATTTTGAAGGGACACTCCCATAGGCTGTCAAATTTATCGTGTTGACCTGGCTTTGTAGCCCTGCTATCATACTTTAGCACTAAGTCTCCACATTTTAGACCCTGGTCGGAAGCCTTCTTGTCAAACCATTGTTTGACCACTCATTGACGGCTTGTCATTGTTGTTAAGGAATTCTCCCTTTTTTCTTGTACTTCCAACAATTCGGCAAGCTGAACCTCCATGGCTTCATTTTGTTCTATCTCAAGAGATTTCAACAACTATATTGCCGAGATCTCCATGGAGATAGGTAACAGCGCCTCTTTCTCGTATACCAACTCATAAGGTGAAGTCTTAAGGACTTGCTTAGGAGTTATGCGGTTTGCCCAGAGAGTTGTTCGGAGGTTTTTATGCCATTCCCTCTAGTGTTCTGAGCCAATCCTTTTAAAGAGTCAGACTAAGCTTTTGTTCGTTGACTCTGCTAGACCATTTCCCTATGGATAATAGTTTGATGATGTTTTAAGGAATATGCCATTCTTTAAAGCAAAGTGGCATACCTTTGCACCTAGAAATGTTCTGGCGTTGTCTGAAATAATAGTCTTCGGAGGGCCAAACCTTGTCACCAGTTTCTTGAGGAAATCTACAATCTCTTTTTCTGTTGTGCCTTTAAGGGGAATAGCCTCTGTCCACCTTGTGAAATAGTCTGTAGCGGTTAGAATCCATTTGTGTCCAGCACTAGAAATAAGGTTGATCATTCCAATGAAGTCCAGGCCCCATTGCGCAAACGGTTCGTTCGCCACTATAGGTCTGAGGGGCATTGCAGAATTCTTCCTTCTATCGGTGAAGAACTGGCATTTTTTACAAAACCTCACCAGAGAGTGGGAGTCATTGAAAAGTGTGGGCCAATAATAGCCAGCACGCATGATTTTAATTGCGGTGGTTTTGGCAGAGAAATGCCCGCCTGCAGCGCTATTGTGGAATGCGTCGAGGATCCTCTTCGTCTGCTCCGAAGTAACGCATCACAGGAGAACACCATTGAAATTTCTTTTGAAAAGGACTCCTTCTATTTACGTATACCCGCAATTCTGCAACCTGCAATACCTCCTTTTTTGGGATAAGAGGCCTGACGGATACTTTTCGGTTTGCATGAACCTCATTCTATCAGTCAGCCAACTGCCTTTGGATTCTAATTCATATATCAAGATGAGCTCTAGCTGCTCTTCTGCGACAGGTACCTCCTCGCTCTGTGCCATATATTCACACAGTCCTCTTCCTTTAATAGTCTTAGTAGGCTTGACTTCAATGTCGTATTCAAGGATTTCAGTGATCCAATTAGCCCTTTTCTCTGTGATCTTTCCTTCCATGATATATTCACGCACACTGATATGTGCGACATATACCAGAACTTTGTTGTAGGAAATTAGATGGTGTAACTTCTTAAGTCCTTTTACTATTGCAAAGGCTTGTCTTTCAAAAAAATTATAATTCGCCTCATATTCCTTTAGGGTCCGGGAATAGAACGCCACTGGGTGTTCCCCCTTTTCTTCGTTATCCTTTTGGGTTAGAACAGTAGCAATACTGGACTTGCTACTGAAAGCATACATTATAAAATCTTTGGATCTGGATTAAAGCACCGGGGTTGTGGAAATAGCTTCCTTGACCCTTTCAAAAGCCTCTTGAGCTTCGGTAATTTGAAAGATACTTCAGCATTAGCAGCCTAATCATTCCCGTGAAATCGGAAATAAACTTGTTGACGAAATTTACTTTGCCCAGGAAAGACTGGACACATTTCTTATTTACCGGAAGGGGAAGCTCTTTGATAGCTTTTACTCATTCGGGATCAATTTGAAACACCTTCTCTAGACACGACATGTCCCAACAGCTTGCCCAGCGGTACTGAATACACATTTATTTGGATTTATGGAAATCTCTGAACTCCTGGCACTTTTGGCAAGGCTTGGCCTCCAAATTCAAGAACAGTAGCAATACTGGACTTGCTACTGAAAGCATAGGATTGATCTGGATTTTGTGGAAATAGCTTCCTTGACCCTTTCAAAAGCCTCTTGAAGGTCAGCATTAGGGTGATCAGCCTAATCATTCCCGTGAAATCGAAAATAAACTTGACGAAATTTACTTTGCCCAGGAAAGACTGGACACATTTCTTATTTACCGGAAGGGGAAGCTCTTTGATAGCTTTTACTCATTCGGGATCAATTGAAACACCTTCTCTAGACACGACATGTCCCAACAGCTTGCCCAGCGGTACTCCGAATACACATTTATTTGGATTTATGGAAACTCTGAACTCCTGGCACTTTTGGAAGACTAACTCCAAATGGTCAAAATGATCATCCTTAGATTTAGAGAACACAATAAGGTCATCTAAATAGATGAGAATAAACTTATTGATTAGCTCGTTGAATGCGACGTCCATCGCCAGCTGGAATGTTGCCCCTACATTAGATAAACCAAAAGGCATTTTAGCATATGCAAATGTTCCCCACTTTGTGGTGAACGTAGTCTTGTGTTGATCTTCTTCTTTAACACAGATCTGATTGTAGCCGGAGAAACCATCCAATAGAGAAAATATTTTCGATCCTGCCACGGTTTGTAGGATTGATTCCATTGAAGGCAGCGGATAGTGGTCTTTCAGCGATGCTCTGTTTAGGTCTCGAAAGTCCACACACAATCAGATATCGCCATTCTTCTTTCAGACTAGGACCAGATTCAATACCCAAGTACTATGTTTAATTGGGAAGACAATGCGTGACTCAATGAGCTTGGTTAGCTCCTGTGCCATTAGGGCCTCAATTTTAGGGTTAACTGGCCTCTGTTTCTATCGAACTGGTTTCGCACTTTTTGTTAGCTCAATAGTGTGTTGAATGATGCCAGGATCGTAACCCTCCAGATCATCATAGGACCAGGCCACTACTCCATATTTTTTGCAGAAACTGATAAGCCTTTCCTTATCATGGTGCGGGACATTTTTTCCAACTCGGAGATTCCTACCATCGGAGACCCGAAGGTCCTCATAATCACTTTTGTCCGCCACGAACTTTCGCTTATCATTTCGGGCATCATTATAATCGAATTTTTTTTCAAGAGTAGCCAATCCTCTGGGAAGTTTATTAGATTTGAGCTGCATAATTTGTCCTTCATAAGCCTTGGCAATCTTTGGTTGAAGCTGATCGGCAAATTCCCCTAAGTGTTGGATAAACAAGGCGATATGTTCATCGCTTTCAAAGACTTGCCAACTCTGATCATTGTCGGGGATCGCTGGTCGGACTAATACTCGTACTGAATATTTGTTCTGAAGCAAGTCAGAGACAGGATCAAACTGAGCACCAATCACAGCCATGCGATCTGCATCGCTATTTTGCCTTCGGGGAACAGTCTAGATGTTGAAAGCTTCAAAACCCTCAATCAGGTCCCAGACTCGGTGCCGATAGGATCTCATGCGGACATTCTTTGTTGCAAAAATTCCTCGGACCTAGTTAACTACTAGTTTGGAATCTTCGAACACAAGTAATTGCTTAATGCCCATTCGTTCCGCAAGACTTAAACCTTGAACTAACCCTTCATATTCAGCCTCATTGTTTGAACAAGCGAAATGAAAGTGGAAAGGCCTCAACCATTTTTTATTTTGCGGGGATATTAGATATACCCTTGCTCCAACACCTACTTTACTTCTTGCCTCGTCAAAGTATAATGTCCATAGCTCATTTGCCTGGTTACCTTCGGATTCTTTGGTGACCCTTGGAAACACCTGGTCTTCATCATAAATTACATACATGCCCAATCCTGTAGCATGATAATTGCCAAAAGGATCATTGTTTATGTGTTCACTCAACAGAGCATCTTCTTTATCATTCCGATCTCCGCTCACTTTCTCCTCCTCTAGCAATTCAAAGCAATACATTTCTTGCTTGGTAATAGAGGTATGCGCTACTTCAAAATTGATCAAGGCCTCATCCGCCACATGTTCAAAATGTAGAGCCTCCGATTCTATCTTCATTTTTGCGTCGTGCTTGGTCCTAAGTATCAGATGTGACCAATCCAAGGATAGGTATTCGGCCACCTTTGAAGTAAATTCTCGGGATAGACAAAGACCAAACATAGGAGGAACATCTATGATCACTGTGTTCTGTGGGACTGTGATACTTGGGCAGGCGAATAGAGTTAAAGGAAGCACTTTGATGACACCTACGGTCTCAACTTTATTTCCATCAAGCTACATCACCCCCCTTTTCATAGGTTCATATCTGAGTCCCAAAGCTTCGGCTATCTGTTTTGGCATAACTGTTGTATTAGCGCCATAATCAATCATAGCATTGTGTAATAGCTTCTTTCCTACAATGAGGGTTAGGAAGAAGGGTTGAGGTTTGAACCTACCTCTGTCCTCGGTAGGAGATTCCTTTGTATTGTTTGTAAGGACCTTTGTTGGTGGTATGTGACAACCGACCTCTGCACTGGCCGACAGCTCTATTGTTGCCGGGTTGATTTTTTCCCCAAGCACCTTTTGTAATAGCGTCTTTTGT
This sequence comes from Sequoia sempervirens, assembly GCA_007258455.2. NCBI lineage: Eukaryota > Viridiplantae > Streptophyta > Pinopsida > Cupressales > Cupressaceae > Sequoia > Sequoia sempervirens. Next base: position 7,504,678 of record VDFB02000013.1, on the reverse strand, counting down.
TCCGGGATAGCTAGAATGTCCCATAAAGACACATTAGCGAATGATTTCTTTAGTTGCTCTACCACATTAAAAGGTGGCAAACTCAGAGATTTCTGCTCCTTGGTTTTTGCTACAATAATCTCCTTCTGTGGTTGAGAAGGTGAAAGGACGGTCGAAGCGTCGAGAATTTGATCAAACATGCCTTTGCGTTGCGCGCTGTCCGGATGTGAAACAACAGGCTCACTGGTGAATCTCCTCTTTGAGCATGTGTTATAGTCAGATTGCACCTATGGTGTTTTAGATATGAATGTGTTATTAGCAAACACCATTTCTTCTTCCTCCATCCAGGAGAAAAGTGCATGATCAGGAGCAATATCTTATTCTTATTCTAAAGACATTCCTTGCATTTGCGTGGTAAAGACTGCACTCTCCATTTGCAGTGAGGCATATACATAACCTCCATCTTTCGTTGCCACGCCTTGGTTGCGTTGCTCTGCCACCTTCTGTTGTAAGTTGCCACACGGACAATTTCGGGGCATATGCGCATCGCTACAAGGGAAACACCACGGATTGATGTCATCAATAAGGTTGCTCTACCCTGCAGTTAGTTCCCTGCTCGAGCTTGAGGACGCGCTCATTAGCGGAGAAGGCACCGACACCATTTGGTTTGTAGTCAACGTTGGTAGATTAGTGTGAGGCGCACCCAGATATTGATTTTGCTGTTAAGTAGACCGCCCGCCTTGATAGTTTTGATATGCGGGCCGCGGGAGCGTTGCTTGGTTCCGCTTGAGAGTCGTTATGTCATTTGCCATGGTTTGCAACATCTCTTTGAGGTCACTTATTTCATCCTTGGAAGAACCTGATGTAGAAGCCAAGTTTTTAGGAGCGGCCGCATATGAGTACATTGATTGGGCAGTTGTTGGCGTACTGGTCAATGCGACCTCTTGTGCGGAGATTGATATTTCAGGAAATATTGGCATAATAGGTCGAGGAGGCAATTTTTCGCAATCTATCAAATGATTCTCAACTTTGATAGCAATACCATAAGCATTTGGTAGAGTGGCTCCTCCCAAAGACTTGATCATCACAGAAATGTTAGGATTGATGGACTTCAGATAAAATATAAATGCCAACTTGGGAGTCGGGTGGATAGTAACAGGGATCCTCTACCAATTTGCGTGAAATCAGGCATTAAAGTCCGTCAGAGCCTCTTAGGGGGCTCGTTTTATGACGGATAGCTGATAATATAATGAAGAACGATCTCTGTCATTTGAAAACCTTTCATAGAATGGATCTCCGAGCTCATCCCAGGTTTGAATTGAATTAGGAGTTAGCGTTCGGTACAAATCTAGAGCCTTGCCTTTGAAAGACGCGACGAGGAGCCTTAGGGCTACATTCTGCGCAGTAATACCGTGTACCAGACAAACGTCCGCCACATCCTACAAATGTTCTGCTGGCATTTTTGAGTTGTCTCCGTTAAATTTGGGGATAGCTTTCATGGCCGAAACCGGGATAGCGCCCCAAACAGCGGGCGCTACCGGGGCTACCAGGGGACTTCCAGCATCCCATGCTACGTAGTTTCTGTTGGCGGTCGGCAACATGGTGAGAGGAAAGGGTGGTGGGAATGGAACGGTTACCAGCTGATTTGCGACCTGGACTGTCCCTAGCAGAGGTACTAGTAAACCTGGGTTATCTGCAGTTTGGGATCTAGTTACAGGCCAATGGCTCATACACCCTTCTACAATGCAATTTCATTAAGTTCGGGTCCCACCGAGCGTGCAAAAAAAAACAAACTATTGATGTCAAAATTTGACGATGTAACAGAGTTTTATGGGAAACTCAGTTTAAGTGGGACCTTTTGTGCTAAATTGAGTAACCTCTGGATTTTTAGAGAAGCCGACTTCTTCTATAATGGGTTTTGGAAAGGGAAAAGGAAGCAGATATAATAAAGTAAAGTCTAACTTAAGGCGATTCGCCAAGATTTCCTGGTGGGCACGATAAATCATAGATTTAAGGGCTGAATAGTGTTGTTGTGTTCCAAAACTTCAGAAACTTAAGATTATAGCATAAACAATTCATTTATTCACATAAAATAATGACACATACATTCTCACTACTAAGAAGAGTCATTAGATATGATTTAGGTGAGCAAATTTGTATTCAACATTTATAGAAGTTTATCAAATGAAAAGTCAAGACAGTATAAAGCACAGTTCACAGTTTAAATCAAAGCATAAAAAATAGAAAGGTCGAACAATTGGCACAGTCTGAAAGTTCTGCAATTTAAATAAAACAATAATAGAGGCCTAGTGTTTTTTGTTAAAACCAGCGTGTTTTCCCCAATTCTAGACCATTTCCTCTCAATAGAGAAAGTATATATAGTAGGAAAACTCCCACCGCTTTGGAGAACAACAGAAAATATCTCGCAATCCTCATGCAATGATGCCTAAAATAGAATATACCCAAGGCCGTTATAATAGTATCGGGCCGGAACACAACATCCAATCATCTTAGGCACAGGTGCATCCTCCGTAATGATGGCGGTGGTCCCATCCAGGCCCGATTAGACAAGTGTCATCCATTGCTGCGAATGATTATGACAAGCAGCATCCAATAACATCATTTCGTTCAACTAGACTGTCGCTTGCATAACAGATCAGTCGCTAGGCACATGGCAGCCTTTCGCTGCCCGTATGAACCCTTCTCCTATCGCTGTCGAGGGTTTACGAAAATGCAACACATTTTGAATGGCTGAGAACCTTAACATAGTAGAGGGAACACTCCATCAGCCGAGCGCAAAAGACGTGTGGCAACATTTCGCTACCTGCGGTTGCCATTTCATCCCCGCGTTGAAAAATTCCCGAATGGTTGCCACGTAGCAAGATGTGGGGCCCGCCGATACTTTCAGGAATGACGGTCTCGTGGAAACCTTTTGCAGCCTGATGAGGTTTCAAGGAAACAAGAAACAAATCATCCCGTAATCGCGACATGTGGAGGCACCACGCAGCTTCTCAGGATTCGAAACGAAAGCCGATACCCGAAGCTGCGAAGAGTAGATGCGCAAAGAGACTAGTCAAAACCTTGCTAAAAAAGGCTGAGCAAACTCAACGATGCATAGGCCGGCGCACACACAATACAAAAAGAAACCCGAAGGGAGCGGCTCAAATATTTATTTAATAGGTATCAAAGCTAGCTCCTTGAAAGAAGTCTAACAGCTTGGGGAGATCTTGGAAGGAGTTTTTTAATGGATACAAGTAGTCTTCAACAATTTATGGTGGCCCTGGATGATATTGACCAGTCAAAGTCTGAGAATCAGGAATTGCAAGAAAATCTTGAGAGTGCAGAGAAATTCATTCAGTCATTGAAAGACAAAATCAATGAATCAAGGGAGAAAAGGAAGGAATTGTGTGATCAGCTTCAGCAAAAGAATAAAAGCATGGAAGATAAACAACCCAGTCTTGCCTTGAAGGAGAAAACAAAAGAGTGTGAAAAGTTTTCCAGAGAAAATGTTGCTCTGAAGCGTGAGATGGAATCTATCATGATGAAGCTGACCAAGGAGATTGAAGATAGAAAGAAGAATGAAGAAAAGCTTGCACAATCCTTGAAAGAAAAATATGAACAATGTAGTCGATTGGATAATGAACTAGAGCAATCTAAAAACAATGAGGAAGTACTTGAAAAACAACTTGATGATCTCAAAAATGAACTCACTGCTACAAATGAGTACAAGGAGAAATTCAAAGCAAGCTCAGCCAAACTTGATGAACTGATTAAGGGACAGAGTAATGATGGTGACAGGTGAGGTCTTGGATATGAAGGAGAAAGTTTCAGATCTAGACAAAAGAAATCTGGACAAGGGAGATTCAGGCAAGTAAATCATATGAATGGAGCTAGAAGGAATTCAATAAGTCAACCAAATGCTTAAAGATTCAATGGCTATTGTTTTGCTTGCAACAAATTCGGTCATATGACTTCTCAGTATAGGAGCAGGATAAACACAAGTGGACCATCATTCTCAGGTTAGTACTTTAATTGCTATAAGTATGGTCATAAGTCAAGTGAATGTAGAGTTGTGATGAATAGATTTCATAGAGATGTCATATGTTATGAATGCAATAGATTTGGGCATATTGCTAACCAATGCAGATCAAGACAAAATCAGTGGAACAATTGGCCTGGACAGAGAAGTGTTGTGTGTTACAATTGCAACAAATTTGGCCACACTGCTAGATTCTGTTGGAACAGAAGCGGTCCGGTAAAACATAACATGCAATAAAATGTTAAGGGAAAAGATAAAGTCACTACTAATGTGATCAGTAGGCAAATGCAGAAGAAATGGGTGAAGAAGAATCCCTCTGTTGAAGTAAATACTCTAGCACCAGAATCTGCTTTTGGTAATTCCTTCGAGAATTAGTTTTAGGCCTTTGGCCTAGGGGGAGCTGTCAGAAAAATCTTTTAACCCCTTGCAGGCAATTGATATTGGAATGTGGACCAGTCCAGTAAGTGAATTGATACTTTTCAAATGTTGTTCAACCAATTGGAAGCAGTATTGCAGAGTTTTGGAGAACCGCAGAAGAATCATCTATCTTAGTACATGGAATCGGGGTAACTTAATGAATTAGGGTTAAGGAATTTATTGCAGCAAGAAGGGTTATGTGTGTGGATAATAAAAGAACATTTTCATCCTTCATTTGTCACTTTGCATTTTGAAGGAAAGCAGTTTGAAGAGCCCTGGAGTGAACTTTGCTGAAGTGGATGTGAAATTCGCATCAATGGTCATTGGCTACAAGATCTATCATTCAAGCCAAGATAATTTTGTATCTGGTACGACCATCTATGTAGCTTATGAGATGGTAAAATAAAACGCTGATTATGACTTGTGTGAGTTGCTCAGAAGTTAGTTGATGGAGAATCTAAGTAAAATCAAGAAAGACAAGAAGAATATTTTCAAATACAGTAATTTGTTATGTTTATTCTTCTATTTCATGAATGAGGTTTCGGGTGTTGGAAAAGTACATTGGAAAAATGATGAGCCTGTAGCTGTTCAGATAAGGAACATGTCTGGAATTGGTGATCGACATATCAGTAATACTACCCTCTGGGGGTACTTCACAAATTTCTAGAATATGATGCATGCTAGGGAAAGAATTCCCACTTCAATTGTGGAGCAGTACAAAGATACTATCTGCTTCATGGTGGATATTGACCAATGTCATATGGAAGCAGCTAATCCCAAAGCAATATGGATCATGCCTATGGGATACGAAGTAGAGAAATTTTTTTTGAAGATGTGGGTAGAACACTTGTTGAGTTCACCTCTGGATCCGAGAGAAGAGAGGTTTGGAACATATGCAGAGAAAAGTATGCAGGTTCATACGGAATTGAAAAAACCGGTGATAGTCAGAAGAGTAAGAAAAGAAGTAGAAGTCTTTGCAGAAAGTATGGGCTTACCTGTAGAAGCTTTGAGAGAAGCAAGAAGAAAGAGAAATGACGCTGAAGCAGCAAAAACCGAGTCTGCTAGTTCGGAGTATCTTCTTCCCACACTAGATCTACCAGGAGTTCCCCAACCCTGTCCACTCCTACATCCAAGCCAACTCAAGACAAGGCTTTCGTTAAAAGGAAGAAGAATAAAAGCACAAGAATATATGAAGCCACTTCAGAAAACGAAGAAATTGAGTCAGAGGAAGTTTTGAGAGAAATGAAAGCTACTGGAACTCAGGCTATCAAGTTAAACAAGAGCAAATCTTCCGGTAAAGAAGAAAAAGCAAAGAAGGAAAAAATTGATAAACCTGGAATGCCAGTTGAGGAAGTTGAGAATGCAGTTATTAAGAATGGTAATCTGAGGCCCCTCTGTGAATTGTTTGAAAACTTTGATGAATCCGGTCAGAAAATTCTTGAAGAAGCCACAATTAAACATATGAACATTTTCAATAAAGTTCTTGTTGAAATCATGTCTGGTTTACCCAAGAGTTTGTATGATGTTTTGGAGTCAAGAAGATTAAATGCCAGAACAAAAGAAGAGAATCTGAGGAAAAGAATTCTTGCAGATCTATGTCCAAAAATGTCAATTGAGGAGATGAATTCATTCCTTGAAAAGGCCAAGAAGGATTTTAAAAGCAAGACAAGGGTGAATAAACTCATGATTGGTGAAACTGATGTTGTGGTTAGTGAAACCAAACAAAATTTGGAAGATTAATGTTGAGGAAGTAGATACTGAAAATGTTCCAGAAAATGAGGAAGTGAATGCAGATGCTAAGGATTTTCAAATTCCTCCTAATGTTGAAAATACAAAAATACCTATGGAAATTGAAGTTCCTAAGGTGGTATTAGCTAAGGAGGAGGCACAAAATGAAGAAGTTGAAGTGCCTAAAGGAAATCCGGAAACAGTCTCTGAAGAACCCAAGGTTGAAGTAGAAAAAGTTCAAGAAATCAGAGTGGAGGCAAGAGACACTGCCGAGGCAGTGAAGAAATCTTTGATGGAACAACAGGAAGAGTTTGATCCTAAATTGGATGAAAGCTCAATCAATCTATCTAATTTATCCCCAATTCAGATGATGAAGGTCGCTTCAATTGCTCAAGCTAAGGCCAATGAGAAGATTCTGAAGTCTCACATAGAGGATAGTGAATTGCTAAGCCTTGCATCTGGAGTCTTGCAAAAATTGGTGCCTACTCATGTCAAGGATTCGTCTAGTTCCTCTTTCGGAGAATTGAAGAAACTCATAAATTATGTAAGTTCTCACTTTGAATCTTTTGAAAAATCAGCCATGATTAAAGTTCAGATGGAGTTTAAGGAAAAGAGATTTGGTGGATTGAAAGAACTGATTGCAAAGGATAAAACTCTGCTAGCCACCTGCATGAGAAATGTTCAAGATGCTTTATCTGAAGGTGGAAAAGTGTATAAGACATGTTTAGTTATGTCAAAATTCATTGAAGCCAATGAGAAAAAGGTGAAGGATATTGAAAAACAGTTGGCTACCCTTTCTGATGCTTTTGATCCATTAGTCGGTAATGTTGGTGAGCATGAAGGTCAAGTAATATCTTTGCTTGACAAAATAAGGAGTTTGAAGCATGAAAATGAGAGGATTGTAGGGAGAGCATGCAAACTTAGAGGACTAATTAGTCCAAAGATTGAAATAATGGCAAATGTATTAAAAGAGGCCAAAGATGCTATGGCAGCTCATGACCCAGTAAATCTTGAAGCTGCAGAAACTCTGTCTTATTTACTTTTTGTAAGTTACCAGATCATGCCTGTACAGTTTTGAAATTTTGCTATCTTTTTTATTCCCCAATTTTTGCCATTGATGTCAAAGGGGGAAAGTTGTACAGTGAAAAATGTGTATTCATCTTAGGGGGAGTTGTATTGTAGATCCTTTTGGAGTTTTGAAGTGGCAGTGTAGTTCATGGTGGTACTGATCCGACACTTAGTCATTTTTCACTAAGTGTTGCCATCAATGCCAAAGGGGGAGATTGTTGGCAAGAGACACTACAAATGCTTTCAGGTGTTGTCATTGATGGAAACCCTAGTTGGTGACTAATACGCACATCATCATTTTCTCTCACCAGCAGTCAGTTTGCAAATAGTCAGAAGAACAAGGCATCCGACAATTTGGTGATCATCGATTCATGTGCAAATTTTATGTTACCATTTTGAGTTGTGGATCTCATGGGAGGTTTATCAGTATATTTCTTATGTTATATGGAAATCTTAGTGCCTCGTACCAAGCTATGTGTAAGTTTGGAGATTCGGTTGATATCTTTTTGTTTATTAGTGTTTTGTGGCTGACTAAGTTGATATAATGTGTTGCGGATATTCAAGGAATGTTTATTTGAATATTTTTGTGTTTGATCATTATGTTTTGGGTCCAAGCTAAGTTGTGGACAACCATTGTGGATGCGCATTAGATATTACTCAAGATTTGAGCCAACAGTTGCTAATATTTTTAAGTTTTATTAAAGCCGACCTTTGTTGTGGATATATATAAGTGATCAGTTATATCATTTTGTGTGTGCGAAAGATGTGTTGAAGGGTGTTTGGGATTATCTGAAGGTAGATTAAGCAATTATGCATAGTTTCACTTGTGTATTAAGGTTTTTGTAGTGCAATTTTGTATAGAACAAAGCAAAATTGTTGAATCAGTCAGAAGGACAAAAGATCGACTGTTGAGCTTAACCAGAACTATAATCAAGCATTTATAGATGCTATTCCTTTAGTTCATTCTCTTGGATCTAATCCAAACCATTGTAAGGCAGTGAGCTCTAGGCAGTGTGTCTGAATGCAAGTGCATTCCCATTTTGTAATCTTTCTTTTGGGTATACTAAGATTATATTGTGGATTGGCCATCCACCGTGGTTTTTCCCCTAATAGGGTTTCCACGTAAAAATCTAGTGTTATGGTGTTCTGAGTGTTTGCTTTTTGTTCATGCACATTTATTTTGTTGAAAGCCTAAGTGAGTTAAAGATCAAAATAATAAATCTAATTTTTGCACAACACTGATTCACCCCCCCTCTCAGTGTTGCTTGTTTCCAACAAAGGCATCATATATTTGAACATTCACATGGTGATAAGTTTGAAATTGACTCACATTATTTGGTATTTTAATAATGTTCATTTGACATTATGGTTTTTATGTTTTTGGGAAAAACATATGAGACATTGCCGACACAATAATTAGGGAGATACAAAATCATTGTATTGATATCTATTGTGCCCTAATAGCTTTCATTTGGCAATCACAAAGCAGTCGACTTAGGGATTTGATCGAGGTTGAAGGAAGAATGGTTTAGCAGCTATTCTGAAAATGGTTTCCAATGCACAGGCAATTAAGGGATTTTCAATGACGAGTTCTTTGGTAACTCGATTTCTTTCTCACTATAGTTATTGGTCCAATTGGGAATGGTTTTTATCTTGATCAAGTTAAAAGGTCAACTATTTGTGAAAGGTTGTGATAAAATGTTTTAAATGTGCATAAGGGTTTGCATATTATTTATTCATGGGTGTATGGTCTTTTGTATTTGAGTTGCCTACTGCTAGGGCACGGGGTCTCTAAGTTACTAACAAATTAGTTAATAACCTTTACACAGGCCATGTTTTGTAGTTGTTGTGTCGACCATCCATGTGTAAAAGATAGAGTAAAAGTCAGATTAAAGGGGCAAATTAAAGTTTTATTTTGTGACGACCATCCATGTGTAAAAGACAGATTAAAATGGCAGATTAAAGTTTTGTTAAAGTGTAGACACCGCAGTGACTCGACAGGGGTAGGCAGTTATGAGGATAGTTTCAAAGGTTTCTTTTGATGATTGTAATGTATGACAGACAGTAGTATCATGAACACCATTGAATGTTTATTTAAACAGTGATTTATCACTATTTGTGGTTGGGTGCTTTACAAAGATACATCATGTTGAATTTGTAAACAAAATTTTGTAATGTTGTTTTGTAAATAGTATGCAAAACAGTGAGATGTGTAACTGATATATTTTGTATTTTAAAGATTCAACACCAATGAATCTTTAGGATATAAAATGTGTTAGTTTGGAAAGTGGAAATGTTATGCAGTGAAACAAAGCAACCCTATGTAATGTATTTTTCTTCATGATTGAAAATTGTGTTGTAAAGTCATGTTAGTGAGACAAAGATTGACCTTTGCCAATGAGGCATAAATTGTAGCCAATGAGGCATAAATTGTAGTCAGCGAGGCTTTGCCAGTGAGGCATTTTACCAAGTGATTTTTCATCCCTATGAAGGTTTTCCACTCATGAAAAAATACTGTGTTATGACTCTTTTGTGGATGCCTTTTTGATATTGTTGTCTTCTATATTTACATTGCAACATTTGAGTTTATATGTTGTTTGAGAATCTGAATTTGGTTATCACATTCTGATCATAATCTTGAAACTAAACATTCACTATTTTCAAAGAGATTAAGTGGTTTCGAAATATCAGTAAATTGAAATTGTTTATTAAGACATTGATTCACCCCGCCCTCTAGTTTCTTTCATACTCCAACATGTTGATATTCTACTCAACAAACTAAAGGACACAACTACATAAAGGTTTGGAACCTATGATGAGATAATGGATAAGATACATAAAAGAAGTGCAGAAGAGCATTTCAACAAACATAAGGATGATTTGTATAAGCAATGGGGTATTCCATGAAAATATACATCAGAAACCCCTATAGAGGGTCCTTAGCCTGATCCTATTAATCTGCCAATTGCCCAAAGACCTAGAAGGACAAGTAGATCCACATCTGCTGCTGTAACTGCTCTGCAACCCTCCAGATCTACACAAATTGCCTCTATAGGAAGAAGAGTTGCTTCTAAAACTATGGCGAGGATGAAAATTGTAGAGAAAGGGGATGGAAGGCCTAAACAACCCACCAAAAGAAAGAAAATTCAAACTATGAACCTTGAAGAGGAAGGAGAAGGAGAGCAAGGTACCTCTAAACTGAAGAGTATTTCCACCATTTACAACTCATTACCAATACCCATCATATTCTACGAACTAATCTATCCTACCATATACCACATATCGCCACATTCTGATATTCTCGACCATTGCCATCTATCCATGATCCTACCATGACATGTGTCTTACACCAATTACAAGTACAAGAAAAACTTCATATTATACCGACAAACTCTAGGAAATCACATTGGACCTCCACCATAATCCCTTATCTTATGACATCCTATCCCTTCCATTTCCACCAAATTTCAAGACACCTCATATTCCCTTGTATTATAGAAAAATAGACCCTACCATTCACATATGAACATTCTACTTTTTTTGCCTTGATTATGTATAGGACTATCACATCCTATGCAAGTAATTCACATGATCACTTAAAGACCATGCATTAGAATGGTTTTATGCCTTACCAAATGCCTCCATCATCACATTTGAAATTATCTCCAAAGACTTGACTAACCACTTCCAAGTCCAAATTCCACATGAAATAGACTTCACAAATGTCATACATTGCAAACAAAGACCCCAAGGAAAGGTCAGTGACTTTGTTGTATGCTTCCAACCAATTATTGCCAAAATGATACCATTTGCTTGACACTGGAATTCAAATGATCTTTATGGATGACCCCTCATCCCTATTGACCTCGAGAAGATCATGTTTCAAAAGTACAACTCATTTGCTTTAATCTATGTGCTACTCTTAGAGACTTTGAAACAAAAATGGACAGATCAAACTTGCTAGCACATCCAACAATAAATTCAATAAAAACTACAAGAAGCCTTACAATAACAACCCTAGCACTAGAACTCATGCCACCATAGATGTAGCCAACACAATTACCACAACACCTCAACCTCCACCTCCTTCATCATCTTCACTTCCATTACCACCATCTACAAACACAATAGCCTTCAAGCCTTGACCTCTCTAACAATTCGCAAGTTTGGTGAATTCTCATGAACATATCATGAATCAAGCTCTTTTTGCCAACTTGTTTCAACATCCCCCAATCCCAAATGCCTTTTGTCAATACCATCAAGTCCTTGAACATGATACAAAATAATGCATGGCCTTAAAACACACAATTCGAGACTTAATTGACAACAACCTTATCCAAGTAACAAGTGTTAATGACAAAGGAAATCCCTCTATAGATCCACCAAAACAAAAACTCCATATTGACACCAACCCATTCCCTCACCATTTGAACAATGTTGAACCCACTAGCCTCCCAAAATTTCCTCACGAGGATCCTAACATCAACACATTTAAGAACACGATTGCAACCATAGATACAAACCCTTCCATAGATGATGACCCAACCTTTCCTAAACCAATGAACACATTTACACCACAAGAAATCTTGGACAACTACCATGGCCCACTATACATGAATGGTCTTATCAATGGAAATCACTGCAAAGGTATTCTCATAAATCCCAACTCACCATTCAACATTATAACAAAAGAATGCCTTTATGATATAGGAACTCGTCATGACACCTATTCATTAATTGGAGTAGTCTTAGAGTGTTATAATGGGACATTCTTAGAAACCTTAGCCATCATTGTCCAACCCATGAGATTGGCTCTAGACCTACCCAAATTCTAGCACATGTGGTGCCAATCTCCAAAAGATTCTATCTCTTCCTTGGACAACCTTGGATAGACAAATTTCAAGCCATACCTTCCATATTACACCAATGTGCTAAATTCCAACATAAGAATTCTATCAAAGGCTGGAGCAATTTGTCTTGGTCACTGTTGTCAATCAGATTGCACCCAAACGCTTGAATAATTAAATTCAGCAATCTGTTGAAACATGGGAACTATCTTCAGGCTGTGGGTAACCCTATGGCGAAGATAGAACCTCCGGATTCTAGGTCGGCTTCCTATATGATGATCAATTAGGTGCTTGAATAATTTATTCTGAAAAAAGGGTAAAAGGGACTAAATTGAATGCATGAACTCAAATTAAAACCTCAGTGATGCACCTAAATGATGGTATTGCATGCAACCTGTTTCACAATTACACTTCAATAATCCTATTCGCACAACTAAATCTAAACAGTTTAACCACATAAATAATTTATATGAAAGCTTGACTGTATTACTATCTTCGAAGGAAAAGAATGTCTTCACAACTAAAATAGTAAAGTAAGCCAAATGCACAACATACAACCTGTGGAATCAAACTTGATTGTATACCAACACATATGAAATGAGGTGGGAAAATAAAGGTTTCTAAGATTAAACACGATAAATTCCTTATCAAATTCACACAGCATGACACCTGAGATTTTGAAGGCAAACACTTTAGTGTACTGAAAGGTAAAAGGAAAGCTCTGCAAATTAATAAAACTTGATTAACCTGTAATAACCTGCTACTGTATTAATCTGTAAAATGCCGAGTTACAAGATAGTCTTCTTTGCTGAAGGCAAAGGTAGAAAACAAGAACTGAATTGAAAAAGATCAACTTTTTCAATATATACAATATGAAGGGCACTCCAAAGTGCATGAATAGCAACTGAAAGTGATCTGAAAGTGAAAAGATGACAATTACAATGCGAAATCCGAGCACAAGTGAAAATCCCTGAAAAAGTGGCTCAAACTCATGCAAAAATGAGTGAACACAAACTCAAACTGGCAGTCATAAAGCATACAACTGATCTGCAACTCAAACTGAACTGGAAATCCTGAACGTGAGCCAAAACAAGCAAAAATTCTCTTTGCTTTAATCAATTCGCCCATAACAACTGGAACTCGATCTTCGTGCGAAAATCTTTAGTTGAGTCTGATGTGTAACTGAAGTAAATTGTAATTTAGCTTTATAGAATATCTTTATTTGCATTTAAAAAAATGAATTAATTAAATGATTTATAACGCATCATTTAATTAATTCATTTACATTATTTAATGCAAATAGCTTGAAGAATAAATCAATGTCATTAGATTTCCACAATCCATAAGAATCAGAGCAGCGATTTCTGGATTAGATTGTGTGAGCTTTTTTGGATCAACGTTTCGGATCACACTCCGTGATCCATCATCAGGATAGAGAGTTCAAGGAGATGAAAGTGGTTTGTTGCAGACCCAACATGTATAAAAAGAGGCAGAAAGATGAAAGAGGTACCAGAAGGCCCAAGGCCCAAGAGATGACAGGAAATAAATTACCAAAAAGATATATTAATATATTAATCTATTTAAATGTATCAATCTATTTAGTAATTTAACTAGATTAGTCTATTATTAATCTATTAGTAATTAACTAGATTAATATATATTGAAAGATTTGTAAGTGATAATCTATTTGAATTTATTAAAAAGATTGATATATTTCAATAACTTAATCTATGTGAATTATATGTTTAGATAGATTGATCTATTTAAAATGTATATATGTGTATTTAATAAATATATTAGATAGATGATTAAATTTAAATAGATTAATCTATTTAAATTAATAAAAGGATTGCTATATTTAAAAAATATTAAAAGGTTTGAGTGATTTAAATATATTAGGATTGATTTAATAAATATATATATGTGTATTTAATAAATATATTAGATAGATGATTAAATTTAAATAGATTAATCTATTTAAATTAATAAAAGGATTGCTATATTTAAAAAGATTAAAAGGTTTGAGAGATTTAAATATATAAATCTATTTAAATAATTTAAATATGCTAATCTATTTGAAAAGTTTAAAATTATTAATCTATTAAGATGATTAAAAAATATTAATCTCTTTAAATGTATATCGAACTATCAATGTGTAGAAATATATTAAATATATATATATGTTTAAAAAATTAAAATATTAGGAATGAAGATATGTAACTAAGGAAAACATAAAATTAAATAAGTTATTATAAAGAAGGGAGATAATTTAGATATATTATATTCTATTGAAGATAGATGATTATATTTAAATAGATTGATCTATTTTAAATTATTAAATAGATTGCTATATTTAATTCGATTAAAAGATTTGAGAGATTTAAATATATTAATCTATTTGAGAATTTTAAAAATGTTAATCTATTTGAATAATTTAAATAAATTAGTCTATTTAGATGATTTAAATACATTAATCACTTTAAATGTATATCGAAACTATCAATGTGTTGGAACACATTGAAATATATATGTGTATTTAATAAATTAATGTATTAGAATTGAAGCTATATTACTAAGGAATGTATAAGGACAAAAAATTAAAAGAAAGAGAGCTTTAAAAAACACAAATACAGGAGGACCAAGCGAGAGAAGGCGATCACAAACCTAAAAGAACGGGTGATGAGGGGGAGGAATGAGAAGACACGAGGTACAAGATGGGGGAGGGGGAGAGGATGGAAGAAAACGAAGGGGCAAAGAGGAAGAAAAGGAGGAACCGAACAAAGGTAAGCAACCTCAAAGCCAGAAGAGGGGATGAATAAGTTAAGATCTAGGGAGAGAGGGTCAAGATCGAGGGGGATGGCGGTTTTTAAGCAACGACAAAAGAGGCTTCCACGAGAGGCTTAGACTCCACCCTTCATCGCGGTTGAGGTTGTTGGGGTGATTGATGATTTGAAAGGCTTCTTTGAGTTTCCTCTTGCGGAAGTTATCTTCAACGAACAGGATTTGAGTGTTTTCTAAACAAATATGGTGTTTGGTTGAAGAGGAGTGTTCGGCTAGGGCCGATTTTGCGACACGTTCATGATTGATGTCAGCACCATGCTCTTTGATTCTTGTGTTGAATGTGCGACCCGTTTCACCAATGTACGGAGTGCCACAAGAGCAAACCACTTTGTAGACTCCTGAGTTTTGATATATGTTTTTTGGGTCTTTGAGAGGTGGGATGCAGTTTCTTAGTGTTGAAAGGGGTTTGAAAGCACAACGCAGGCCTTTTTTAAGAAGGATTTTTGAGATTTTATGTGAGATGCCTTCTACAAAGGGCAAGGAAGCACTGGGGATACAGGTAGGTTGGGAAGAGGAGTTGGATTTGGAAGAGAGAGAGGAGAAGAAACAACGCTTGGAATGGTTGAGGGCTCTGGAGATTTGTTTATTGGTGTAACCATTTAGTCTAAAGACCAGGCGAAGATGTTCCAACTCTTGGGTTAAGTTTTCTTCATCGCAGATACGATAGGCTCTTGTGGCCAGAGTTTTTATAATTCCAAATTTTTGGCTAGGATGATGGTGAGAAGAGGAGTGGAGGTATAAATCAGTGTGGGTTGATTTGCGGAAGACGCGACGGCCAAGGGAGCCATCCGATTTTTTGAGGATTGATACGTCAAGAAAAGGTAAATGGTTATCCGATTCAAGCTCCTTGGTGAACGAGATGGACAGAGCAATGCTATTGAGGTGAGCATGGAATTCTTCTAGTTTGTCAAGGCCATGGGGCCAACAAACATTGGTGTCATCGACATATCTCTTCCACCATCTTGGCTTGAGGGGGAAGGACCTAAGGGCAATTTCTTCAAAATGCTCCATATACAGGTTGGCAATGATGGGAGAGAGGGGAGAGCCCATGGCAACACCATCAACCTGTTCATAAAAGACATTTTGGAAAGAGAAGAAAGTAGATCTTAGGCATAATTCCACCAAGGTGGCAATCTCGTCATTAACTTTTTTCTTAACGATCTCGATAGCATCGGGAATAGGAACTTTGGTGAAGAGGGAGGTGACGTCAAAACTCACCAAGATGTCGCTACTTTCTAATTTGACGTCACAAATAAATTGAACGAAATGAGAAGAGTCTTTGATGAAGGAGTCAGATTTTCCCACAAGAGGGGAGATTAATTTTGCCAAGTAGGAGGCCAACTTGTAAGTGGGAGAACCTATGGTGTCTACAATGGGTCTCAAAGGAACACCGACTTTGTGAATCTTTGGGACACCATAAATACGAGGGGTCACCTCTTTAGAAGGTAAAAGACGCTTCTTGATTGCATCATCAAGGGAGGAGCGGGCAATGAAGGATTTGACTTTTTTGATAATTTTGGAGCAAGGGTTCCGCGAAACAACTTTATAACTATTGGCGTCTGAGAGAAGGTCAAGCATTTTTGAGATGTAGTCTGGCTTGTTCATGACAACGGTGGCATTGCCTTTGTCAGCTTTAGCAATGATTAGATCATTATTTTTCATTAAATCATTGAAAGCGACAAACTCAGCTTTGGAGATGTTGTTTCTCGGAGGTTTAGCACGTCTCAGGGCCACTACGCAATCCTGTCTAACCTCTTTGGCCATGTCCATTGGGAGGTCCCGGACAACATTCTCAATTTCTATGAGAAACTCCACGTGAGGAATACGACGGGGAGCTACAGAAAAGTTAAGCCCTCTTTTTAGGAAATTAAAGGCAAGCGGGTTTAAGGTGGCACTGGAAAGATTGACCACTAACTTGCTCTCCCAGTCACGTACCACCAGCGGTTTGGAGAGGGACGGTGGTAGTAACGTGTTAGAGACACGACCCGTGCGACTTTGTAATGCGGATTTCCCTCGAGATGGTAGGTGCGGCCCAGGTTGGAAAGAACGAGTGGCGGTGGGGGTGGTTGAGGATGGGACCCCTGACAGCTCTGCCACTACGTTCGTGGGAAGGTGAGGAGGAGGCCGACCCAACATCTCGACAGGACCTAAGGGAGGCTTGAGGCGGCTAGAGGAAAGTTTGAAAGACGTTAAGGAGGGCTCGAGGCAGCTAGAGGAAGGTTGAGGCGTACTACAATTGACACCACGGCAAAAGCCAGGACGCTGGTTGGATGGGGGAGAGGCTCGAGAAGAAAGAAGACAGGAGGAAGCGTATTCAGAAAAATTAATATGATTAACATAATGAGTTTGCAGAGGGTTGAGGATATCGGTGCATGTACCTGTCATCAGAGCAGAGTGGACGTTGGGAAATGGCCGTTGCTGTTGCGTCGACTGTGGGTGGACGTTGGAATGCAAGTGCTCGTCTGGCTGGTTGAGTTCCGTCTGTACATTCTGCCCACTAGTGAAGGGAGAGGAACCACCTTTTTGTTCTATCTGTCCACTGGCGTCAGGAGGAAGAGCGGACTTTTTTGTTTCAGGTACCAACAAGCGAGGGGCCGAATTGGAGTGGACCGTTCTGGGAGAACAACAATGAGAAGGGAGATGTAACGCCGAGGAAGAGAGAGTCAGCGTGATGCTTGAAGGTTCAGATGACGGCGACCACGCAGGAGCTGGAAAGAGACAGTCAGAGCTGGATTCGGCCTGAGAGCAAGAAGGAGACTCCACGTTCAGCGCGATACTTGAAGGTTCAGATGATGGCGACCACACAGGAGTTGGAACGAGACAGTCAGAGCTGGGTTCGGCCTGAGAGCAAGAAGGAGACATGTATTCCACGTTAGTGACGACTGCTAGTTCCAGTTTAGTCGGTAAGGATTGGTTAGACCCGCGTGGGGAAGCTGCAGGAATGGGACGAAAATGATTCAACGAAGAGTCACCAGAAGGGCGAGGGTCCGAAGAAATGACATCAGAAAGACACGGTTCAGATAAAATGCCAGGAACCCAAGAAGAGGAGTGTCGAGTGAGATTTGAAGCATGCCAAGAAGATTCAGACCATCTAATCCAGAAATCGCTGCTCTGATTGAAGAATAAAGCTAATCTCATACTTAGCATATATTTTGCATTCTTTTTAAAAAAGGATTGTTTGATTTAAATATTAAAATAGCCATAAATGATTATTTTAATATTTAATGTATGATAGTTCTTCCTTTTGCACAATATAAGTAAATATTAAGGTAATCGTTTGTGGTCATTACCATTAATATTTAAATACAATTCTGACTTGTCAATTTCATGCAGAAAGAGTGAATTCACCATCAGTCTAAAATAGATGATAATGTAAAAGGCAAACTCACGGGCTCTTTTGATCAATAGGTTTATTGACTTAAAGTCAATACCATGGCCTTAATTAAATGATTCAATTTTAAAAGAAATGCATTATAATTCGAATTAGGGCTTCAAGTCAAAACACTCGAACCCTAATCATTTCTTTTCATTCAACATTTGGCTTTTCTGGAAAGAACTTGCGCTGCCATGCTGCTGGTAAGAGTCTGGATTGAACTAAAGCTCGAAAATCGAATTCGTACTGCTGTTTCATGCAATGTTTTTGAAGATTTCCTCAGTGGAATGCATGGTAAGCTTTTCTTTTAGCCAAATCTGGACATTCTTTCTAATTTCAGAACTATTTTCTGGTTTCTTGGCCGCAGCCATGGCCATATGCTGATATTTTTTTTGTTTCTTTACTTCCTCTGTGCAACACGGCTCAATTCAAGTTAATTGCGTATTATGTTCATGCTCAGCCATAAAATCTATTTTCCATTCTTTGAAATGAAAATAATACAACGCATATTTACTGTGTATACTTCGCTGAAAGGCATGACTTCACTGGTTTATGCCCTTGATTCATGACTGTGAGCCTTGTGACAAATATAGCTCGCACATATCTTGGCTTCATTGCATCCCCCTCATTAAATCTCTTTTCATGATTTATGTATTTACTTTTTGAATGTGGTCAAAAAAGAAAACAAAATACTCATTTATTTTTCCCAAAATAATGAGAAAAACCTTTCCCATCACAGTCCGCTTATGGGAAACTCTTTATTGTTCCTTATTCTATGTGTAAATAATGAAAAGGGTCTGCCCTCTGTTGTTCTGGATTTGGCACCTGTTCTTTTTATATTTGCATTGATGTCTATCACAAAATTGTATCTCCAAAGCTCTTTACTTATCACTGCTTTTGTAACTGCCTGTACACGAATTCCACCATGAGAATATTATCATTCTTAATTTATGGTATGAACATAATGGTATTTTCTTTTGAAATAGACTATAGACATTTCACTGTTGTGGCTTTGAATGGCATTGTGACTCTGATTTTCCTTTTCATACTACTCCATAAATTGTGGCTTCATTGTTCCTTACTAAGGCTGTCCACTTCGAGCATATATTACTAAATATTGCTGTGCATAGTTGTTGCTCTTAATGATTGTTGCTCATTCTCCATGACTGCACCATTATAAATCTGTACTTGATGCTGCTACAAATTATCTCTGTTAAATCTTCATGTTTAATGTCTTCATATTTCTCATCTGGTATTTAAAATAAATATGCCTGTAGAATGTTGTTTAAGCCATAATTGCTGCTCCATGTTAGAAAACAAATGTGTTCACTTGTCATATCTTATTCCTTTTGATCAGCTGAAACTCTTGCTGATGATTTGCATTGATTATAAACTATGAGAATGCTACTTTTCATTTGTAAGAAACAATTATCTTGCTGAATACTCTGCTTTCCCTTCAGTGTAAAGGGCTCAATGCCTTATTAAAATATGAACATAAATGAAAGGTAGAGCTGAAACAATGTATGATAAATGCAATATATTTCTACTTGTTTCCTTTAAATGATGAGCAAAACAATTGCGCAAATATGTTTTATCATGCTGAATTAGACTTCTTGATGGCAGTCCTAGATGATGACTGTTTCTTTCTTTAATTAAATAACTCTCATATATGATGCGAATGAGAGGTGTCCTTATGATATGCCGGGCTCTACCCTTGTGGGAGCCCATTTTACTCCACATATCTGATGAAATGATCTCGAACATGATAAACCTGTTCCTACACACTAAAACAAACATGTTAGCGAAAATAAAAAAAGCTGAAAGCTTCCATTGAATTATGTTTTTCCTCTTGATTTTTTGCAATTATCTGATGGATGCCTGATCGAGTGTATCTTATATTCCTGTTAGTAGCGTAGGCATATGATAGGATTTGATTTGTCATTGCTTAGAGACCATCTCTAACGCCATTCTTTATCTTTCTTGCAGATGCTTTTGGAGATTGGAGGCTGGAACTGGAGCTGAAAACACAACTGAAGACCTCGACTTGTCAATGATTCGTCATTCCAGGCAATGGCGAATCACTTTCTACCCTATGCCTTCTTTATTCTCAGTTGTATAGTGTACTTCCTTTTTCTTGTATCCATCATTTGATTGTGTAAATCAAATTTAGTTACTCTCGCGGCTTGTGCGAGATTCAACATTTCCAATATGAATAAAAACAGCATTCTTTTATGCAAATTTACGAGTTCCTTTGTCTGAGATTTGCATAATAACACTTGAAATTCATAAGTAATCAAAGTTCTGGAACATAATGAATACTTAAGCAGAAAAATGTTGTACCTTCTTTGATGGATGCAATTCAGCTCTACCTGTTTTGAGCTGGTGGTGAAAAATAGGTAACAGTCACATCACATAGACTCCAGATTTTGTAAAATGAATCCTCGAATTATCATCTTCTAGTCTCCTTCAACCTTTATCAGCAAATTGTACACACATACATGCTTTCTTTCACCTATCACCTATTTTACTTATAGTTATACCTACTCAATTTATTACTAGTTTACTTTTAGAAAATTTGTTTTGTTTCTGTTATTTATTAGTCATATACTTCAGATTAGATTAAAGTGGACTAATATATTGAAAAAGTTAACCCTTGTTTAGGATAACACTCCAGACATTTAGGGGTTCATTTTAGGTTCTTTCACTAGGTGCCATGATCCACACACATTGAACAATTGATCTCATAAAAAATACATGGATTAAGATGTTCAATAGCAGTTTTTTGTATTAGAAGCTTCAATTATAAATGGTTTTTCCCTAAATTGAATAGTATCTTGGGAACTCTATGATTGATGGAAGTTAGGTACACAATATTTTAGTTAAAGCCTATATATTAATTACTTCCTTTTAACATAAAAGGGGAAAATGCTCTTTTGACATTCTTTTAATTCTTTTTGCCAGTCCTCGATCATCTATAGTGACAATAGAGTATTTTTGTTGAAAATGGTGGGGATCAAAACCATGCATAGCTCTAGCTTGAGACATATGTAATGTGAAATATTTACTAGTGTTGTAAGAGAATTGCATGAAAAGTAAGTTTCTCCTCTCATTTTGCTTGCTTATTTTCCACTTAGAATTGCATTCTCCATTAATTTTCCATTTTGTCCAACGGTAGATGGTTTCCACAGCCAAAGTCAACAATAATACAAGTACTTCTATGCTGTTTGCAAATACTTCAATACAAATAAGCTTAGTTCTGCAGTTAACAGTCACCAGATGAGAAATATTAAATATCATAATATATAAAACAGGGTGCAGGTTACAGACACATTTCTAGGTAGATCATCATATTAATCACATTTTACAAATGTGGACTACATAATATATTAAAATTCAATCATAGAATCTGCAGTTTTTTGTAAGTTCAATGCTTGTTCTACCCAATGAGAAATTGGCAAGATAATTATTCTGACCAATACTTTTTTGTTTTCGTTGATTCCTTATAAATACATATTTAAGTGCTCAAACAGAAGCCTGAGATTTTGTGACAGGGAGTGATCCATCATAGGTACATTTCAGGACATCTGGTCTCTTGATTAGCTTTGGACCTATTGGCACATCTTGCTTTTGTGGTCGAATATCCTACACTCAAAACAGTGATAGATCATAATTATTAAGTTTAACATATGTACAGAAGTATTTGTGGACAAGCAAGCCTGAAAAATCTCAGTACACAGTTGTATCAAGACATATAATATAATGTTCACCTGTGAAAAATCTCAAATCTCTAAAGCCTGGAAAATACTAGAAAATTTACTAGTTATAAGAATTAGATGACAAACTTGCAAACTTTAATGCTTATTATAAATGAACTCCACATTTCATTTTTTTCTATCTCGATTTTTCTATCCACATTCATCAACCTTTCCCCTCTATTTCCAATTTTAAAGGAAGGGATGCAATCAACCTGATCAAAAATTGCTGTTGGGATAGCAATTGTTGCAACAGCATTAGGGGTATCCACAATGCTTGCCAATCTCCCCTCACATGGACAACATGATAAGAGCAAGTAAACCTGTCATTATGTTGTGAGTTATGATTTTGATAATTATATATCCCATACACTCAAGAAGTATTGCCCACTGATTAGTATTATGAACTTGAGAACATTTTTTAGCAGATATAGATTCATGGCTATATATGCATGCGTCTTAGTAAAAGGAAGTTACTAACTAACAGAAGTTAATAATGATGCATCACCTGTTCCCTTGAATATCCAAATTTAGAGAGATATTCAATGGCATTTAGGATAGCCCGTTTAAAAGCTACACTTGCATCAAGGTAATGTTGCCGTCCTTTTTCATCCACACTGATACCTTCAAATACCAACCACTCAGAGAATCGAGGTTCAAGAGGACCAATTTCAAAAATAGGATTTACATGCAACTTTGTTGGTCCCATTGGAGTAAGGTATTTATCCATCCCACCTCGAATAATCTCGCATCTACAACAGAAATAATACTCAAGAATGGAAATCATAACAGTAAAATATAGTCATAATCTATTAAATAAAATCTCATGAGAAATAGTCACAAATGTTTATCAATGATTAAAACTTTGTAAAATTCTAAGAGATACAAATGAAATAGAAGGTTGTTCGAAAATAGCATTGACAAACAAATTAGGGTGATGGAGAGAAATATTTTTCTTCCAAGTTTACTACTGGCATTATTTTATCAAGAAATCCAGCCTAGTCCAACTTATTAAGCATCTTAAAAAATAACAAACTTAAAGAACTGATTTTTGACTCTTATGGAGAGACTAGAATGCAAGTGGAAATGAATTAGATTCTCGTATCTCACATCAGTCATTTGAATAGCAGGGAGATAAATTACTAATGTTCTTTAAAATGGTTGGAATCAAGACTTATTTGGAGAAGATCAAATTTTCCATTGGGCTCGTTCAAGAATTCTCTTGGAGAAGCAAATGAAGAGTTATTTGCATTTGAGATATGAGAAATATGTTTTATCTGACTGGATATCTAATCATATAGTCAAGTATCTTATTAAATAAATGCTCACATTCTAGCTAAAGGTTAGGCTACTTAGTTGACACAGACCAGGAGTGAAATGTTAAATTTGTCTATAAACGCCACAGCTGCCACAATATTGTGCCATTTGCTAGGCAAAGGCCAAGCTTTCTGATATGCAAGAGCTAATAAACAATATGAGGGTGTAATGTCCCCTTCTTAGTAGCCACCCCGGAGATCGTTTAGCCTTTATTTATTCCCGAAGGTTAAAAAGTTTAAATAAGGGAATAATAATTAAATTAATTGTTTATAAAGTTATCTCCATAAATTAAAATTAAAAGGGTAACTTTATTTATAATTAATTTAATTAAAAGTGACTTAAAATAAAATGATAAACCATAAAGTCACTTTAGAAATGAAATAATAATATTTCTAGAAGCTTCTTGGAAGTCATTGAGAAATCGTTATAAGGAGTTGTTGGTTTAGCATTTGGGCATGTCTTGGATTATACTTCTCATACTAGATTGGTAGAAGCTTGAATGCTTTGCTTGTCCGAGGGTTTGAAGACTCTAAGATACCAGGTTCGGTTGTGAAAGATCAAACCTAGCTGGAGATTGTGGAGGAATCCATCCAGGGTTTCTACAGGTGCTTCATTGCAGGAATTTGAGTTGGTGCAATAGCTGATATATTATTGCACTTCTGATTTGAAGTCTGATTGAATCCAATAGCTGGTTTATTATTGCATTTACACAAGGGTTTGCAAGTTGCAGCAGCTGGTTTATTGTTGCACTTGAAGGAGTCATCTTGCTGGTTCGATTATATCAAATTTAATGGTCAATGACCAAATTTGGGAGCACAAGAGAAAGTCACTTTGTTTGAAGGAAGACTGAGTATTTTGGAGATCCATTTACAGTGATTCTTGGCAGATCGAATTGATTATTGAGATCAATTTTATTTATTGCTGCAACTCAGTCAAGTTCGATATTGAAAGGAAACAATTGCAGATTTTTGTAGTTCAATTTCAGTCTTGAAGGTAATCGATTTTGATAGTTTGGAGATTATTTTCAGTCATAAGAGCAGATCGAATTCAGTCATGATAAGTGAATATGTTGCTGGAAAAATCGTGGCATGATAAGCATTGAAGTCATAGCTTCATCACTTCGATTTTGGAGTTTCGTCATTGGCAATTCCAGGCGCAGCTAACTCCATCAGATTTCAGTTCAATTTGGAGTTTAAGGCTCTTGTTATATTTGAATATTGCTGGGAGGGATCATATTATACCAGCAAACTTGGCGTTGCATTGTAGTAGCAAAATAAGGCGATTTTGGAAGAAGACGATTGCTTTGGGCATTGCTGGCAACACTCCATCAAGGCATCATATCAGGTTCTTATTATAGTTGTCATCATTTGTTATTGTAATTGCATTCCATTACATTAGATTGCTGGTCTGTAGTGAAGTCGCTGTCAAACAGCATCATTACCATTGTAATTTTGTTAGATAAGTCTGCAACTATAAAATAATTATATCGCTGCAAATCAATTGCATTGTCATTTGCATTGGATGTAATTCGTCTCTCTTGGGAGGGCGATCAATTCGAGGAGTTAGTGGCAAATTCTGTACTCAGTCATAGTTACAATATAATGAGGAGTTTGGGGTAGCACATAAAGTATTTGTGAAAATGTCTACTTGCTGTATCTGTACATTTGCATGAATTTTCAGTCATATTATAATTTGGAAAATCAGAAATACATTTGCATTGCATCATACTTTCATTTGTAATCCATTGGCATATCTAGATAAGTCTATTAGAAGTCATTTCATGCATCTTTATCATCATAGAAAACCAAAACAAAAGGAAAAGTCATTTATCAGCTGAAAGGTGATTGCTTGCCAACTGTTTGACAAAATTCCTAAGTGTGCAAAACTAAAAATTAAGGACAATATTAGCAAGGGACATTACAGTGGTATCAGAGCTAAGAATCCTGCCAACTTGTTTGGATAACTAATATTTGTCTAAATCAATAAGTTCAGATCGGAAATTTCAGTTGGGCTACACAACTACTTCTAGTAATTCAATGGAATCTTTGTTGGAATCAATAAAGATAAATCAGATTTTGATTGGAAAAAGAATGGAATTATGGAACAAAGAATAGGAGGCCATCAAGGTCTTCATGAGAGGTTGAAGTTTGTTGGTGAGAAGCTAAAATTCTTACCTCAAGTTAAAGTAGCTTTTCTTAACATTTTGGAGGAGGCAGAAAATTGTCTTTGTAAGGCTGGACAGTCGCCTTCTCAATCAATGCACAAAGCTATGAAGCCTTTGGTGAGTTTTTTGGTTAAGCCAGAATTGTTGCAACATCAAGATAAAGAAGTTAGACTTGCAGTTGTCACTTGTATCAGTGAAGTTGCAAGGATTATAGCACCTAAAGCACCATATGATAATGATACTATGAAAGTAATACTTCAGATGATGGTGGATAGTTTTTAGGGGTTACATGATGTTAAAAGTCCTACCTTTGGTCAAAGAGTAAAAATATTGGAGATTATGGCCAAGTTTAGGGTATGCTACCTCTTGATTGATTTCGGGTGCAATAATTTGATTCTCCAGATGTTTGATTACTTCATTTCCAGAATCAGGAAACAACATTCAGATAGTGTGAAGACAAGTATGTTCAATATCTTGTCCCTGATCCTTGATGAAGATGAAGATGAAGATGCTTGCAAACAGCTACAATCAGATTTGTTAGTCATTTGGAGAAAAGAGCAACATGTCTCAACTACCGCATATGATCTCACAAGAAGAGTGGTTGAGCAGAAGATTGAGAAGTTCAAGAAATAATTGAATACAAAAGAATTAGTCTCATTTGGCCTACAGGTTCCATCTTCTCTACATGAAGATAGCATGCCATCATCCAGTGGATC
Organism: Sequoia sempervirens; assembly: GCA_007258455.2. Taxonomy (NCBI): domain Eukaryota; kingdom Viridiplantae; phylum Streptophyta; class Pinopsida; order Cupressales; family Cupressaceae; genus Sequoia; species Sequoia sempervirens. The sequence goes on along the minus strand of VDFB02000013.1, from coordinate 7,478,437 downwards.
AGATGAGTTGGATGGTGAGATCAAAGAGCAAATTGAGCCCTCTTGTGTTTTGACACCTAATCAAGGCATTGATGATGTTTCTACAGGTGGAATTAGTGCTGACCTAATTCCAAATCAGGATATGTGCATGGATGACATGACCGAAGGAAATAGTTGTGTTACTCAAGTACTTCCGGAACAATCTGATGCTTCCTTAGGGAAAGCAAAGGATGTTTGTAAACCTAAAAGTCCGCACAACTTGGAGAACCAATTGAAGGTGAGTGAAGTTGAGATTGTGACAGCGTTATCTCATCATGATAAGATGCACAAACTAATTGAGAATCATATTTCGATGGTTCAATTGGAGAGAAGACAAAAGGGAGTTGAAGCAGAGTCTTCTCATGACAGCTTGCAAGAAATCAAAGAAAGTTTGGGAACTATGAAGTCAAATTATTTACACCTTTCAGATCGTGACCACCTTCTCAACCTCGTTGAGATCGATTCAGATGCTTTGAGGAGAGAAGATGAAGATAAGCTTTCTCACGAGCTTAGGCTTCCAGCAATTCCTTGAGGAGTACTCAAATAGCCTTTAGGAATCTGTGATTCATGTTGATGAGCTCTGCTTAGAGTTGAGTTTGGCTCATTGTTCATCATGTTTAGTAGAGACAGTCATCTATGGCAGCCAAGGAATAGGACGAAGAAAGCAACATGAGACCTCCTAGCAGTCACACTCAGGATACAGGTACAGTGTCTCTTGTGATGATTAGGCAAGAGGAGTTAGTTGGTGATGGATGCATCATTCTCGATCTCGAGGGGTGTATGCTCGAGTTTCCAGTTGATTCCAGTCTACGGTTTGGAGTGAGACATGAGGACAAATGTATTCCAGCCCTACCCCCACGGGTTCTACCTCCTACTTCCTTGGTTGATGGTTGTCCTACTCTAATAGGATACACTTTGAGGGCAACAACTGTTAGTATGGATAGGAGTTGGGATGATCACTTTGGAGTTAGAAGATGGAGTGATGATTTCTTATCATCCTTGGGCAATAGAGATACCTTTTGCTCCATCATGGACTTGATTCACAGGCTACATGGTGTTGTTTTAATTTTTGCTAGCAGCTTGACAGGGGTTGGTATATGTTTCTATGCACCTATGTTGGGCATTTGTCACATCTTCAAGAGACCACTTAGGGTGGAATGGATTGATGATGGCATAGACACATCAGTCTTGGCCACAAGTTCAGGGATCATGGGAGATTTGAGCACAAATCTCTACATCGGTACTATAGAGATTGACATTAGATAGTCTTATCAGAAGAAGGTGGTTTCTTCTAAGTCTTGCACACTGGACTTTGATGTTGTTCCAGCCTCTTTTCAGGAGATTGATGGCATTCATGATGGTATTCTTCTCACTTCTGAAAGTAATTCAGGACACTTGCAGTTTTCTGATAGAGGTCTTGTTGACAAGACTGCAAGGGGTAATGATGACGTTGCTGCAAGACCAACTCATCCTATTGTGAGTTGTGAGTCTTCTTCTAATGATGGCAGTGTAGAGAGTACACATGACTACTCTGGTTTTCCATTAGCGCAGTCAGGGGAGTTTCACCTCAATTGCATTATCAGGTGTGCTCATCAGTTTTCTTTCAACCCACATACACAAGATTTGATTATGTCTTGGAGGACACAAAGAGATGGGTTGAATAAGAGGTGTTCGGGTGCCCTCTGGTATGATATATTTCCAATTTTAGGTGATGAGTCCAATTTTGGCAAGTCTCTCACTTTGTTCTCTCCGGTCGGTTGCTTACAGATGCAGGAGTTTGAGATTTGGTTCGATTGGACTCTAGGGGTTATCAGAGTGGCACAACGAAAGTCAGTTGGTGTTGAGTTTGGAGGACTTCTAGTTTGTTCATGGGATCCAGGTGGAGTTTACTTAGGGACAGTATGGATGCCTGAGGTTCATCACCGCAGTTCTTGGGTGGAAGAGTTGCTTTTCAGAGAGATCATCAGATTGCATGGGCTGCCGAGGTTCTTGGTCGATGACAGAGACAGTAGGTTGCTGAGTGCCTTTTGGTAGGAACTATTCAAATGGACAGGTACTGACTTAGCTTTTGGGGAGTGTAGAGCTCCTGAGGCTAAGTATTGGATTTAGGGGACCCAGGACATCTTGCGGGCACTCCAAGATACTTGGCAGGTGGCACAGAATCAGTTGGAGATATACGCTGATAAGCATAGGGTTGAGCGTAGTTTTGAGATTGGAGACTTGGTCTACCTTCGCTTGCAGCTTTACAAGCAATCTTCTTTGAGGAAGAGTAGGGCGAGGAAACTTAAGCCTCGATTTTATGGACCCTACTGGATCATCAGGCGTGTTGGGGAGGTAGCCTATGAGTTGGAGCTGTCAAAGAGCAGTCAGATACGTAGTGTATTTCATGTTACGTGCCTCAAGAGGGCACTTGGACAGCGGGTTACTTCTTCATCAGAGTTGGCACCATTGAATGAGGAGGAAATTTGGTCCTAATTCCTAAGGAGATAGTTGATACCTAGGAGAAGAGATTGAGGAGCAGGGTGGTTCAGAGGTATTTGGTGAGATGGACAAGTTTGCCAGGAGAGGATGTCACGTGGGAAGGAGAGCAAATTCTACAGCATCCTAGTTTACAATTGCTTGGGGAAGAGCAATTTCGGGAAGGGAGGACTGTAATGTCCCCTTCTTAGTAGCCACCCCAGAGATCGTTTAGCCTTTATTTATTCCCGAAGGCTAAAAAGGAGAAATAAGGGAATAATAATTAAATTAATTGTTTATAAAGTTATTTCCATAAATTAAAATTAAAAGGGTAACTTTATTTATAATTAATTTAATTGAAAGTGACTTAAAATATAATAATATTTCTAGAAGCTTCTTGGAAGTCATTGAGAAATCTTTATAAGGGGTTGTTGGTTTAGCATTTGGGCATGTCTTGGATTATACTTCTCATACCAGATTGGTAGAAGCTTGAATGCTTTGCTTGTCCGAGGGTTTGAAAACTCTAGGATACCAGGTTCGATTGTGAAAGATCAACCCTAGCTGGAGATTGTGAAGAAATCCATCCAGGGTTTCTACAGGTGCTTCATTGCAGAAATTTGAGTTGGTGCAATAGCTGATGTATTTTTGCAGTTCTGATTTGAAGTCTGTTTGAATCCAATAGCTGGTTTATTATTGCATTTACACAAGGGTTTGCAAGTTACAGCAGCTGGTTTATTGTTGCACTTGAAGGAGTCATCTTGTTGGTTCGATTATATCAAATTTAATGGTCAATGACCAAATTTGGGAGCACAAGAAAAAGTCAATTTGTTTGAAGGAAGCCTGAGTATTTTGGAGATCCATTTATAGTGATTCTTGGCAGATTGAATTGATTATTGAGATCAATTTTATTTATTGCTGCAACTCAGTCAAGTTCAATATTGAAAGGAAACAATTGCAGATTTTTGTAGTTCAATTTCAATCTTGAAGGTAATCGATTTTGATAGTTTGGAGATTATTTTCAGTCATAAGAGCAGATTGAATTCGGTCATGATAAGTGAATATGTTGCTGGAAAAATCGTGGCATGATAAGCATTGAAGTCGCAGCTTCATCACTTCGATTTTGCAGTTTCTTCATTGGCAATTCCAGGCGCAGCTAACTCCATCAGATCTCAGTTCGATTTGGAGTTTAAGGCTCTTGTTATATTTGAATATTGCTGGGAGGGATCGCATTATACCAGCAAACTTGGCGCTGCATTGTAGTAGCAAAAATAGGCAATTTTGGAAGAAGACAATTGGTTTGGGCATTGTTGGCAACACTCCATCAAGGCATCGTACCAGGTTCTTATTATAGTTGTCATCATTTGATATTGTAATTGCATTTCATTACATTAGGTTGCTGGTCTGTAGTGAAGTCGCTGTCAAACAACATCATTACCATTGTAATTTTGTTAGATAGGTCTGCAACTGTAAAATAATTATATCACTGCAAATCAATTGCATTGTCATTTGCATTGGATGTAATTTGTCTCTCTTGGGAGGGCGATCGATTGGAGGAGTTAGTGACAAATTCTGTACTCAGTCATAGTTACAATATAATGAGGAGTTTGAGGTTGCACATAAAGTATTTGTGAAAATGTTTACTTGCTGTATCTGTACATTTGCATGAATTTTCAGTCATATTATAATTTGGAAAATCAGAAATACATTTGCATTGCATCATACTGTCATTTGTAATCCATTGGCATATCTAGATAAGTCTATTAGAAGTCATTTCATGCATCTTTATCATCATAGAAAACCAAAACAAAAGGAGAAGTCATTTATCAGCTGAAAGGTAATCATTACTTGCCAACTGTTTGACAAAATTCGTAAGTGTGCAAAACTGAAAATGAAGGACAGTATTGGCAAGGGACATTATAGAGGGATTCCTTTGGTCTTGGCTTCATTCAGCTAATAAACAACATATATGGATTCCTTTGGTCTTGGCTACGTTTTGTCATAATTTAGCATGAAAGTTGTAATGTCTTCTTTGGCAAGGAAAGGGAGGTTCATCTATGGGTAGATATTACCAATAAGTACATAATGTAAAGCTTATAGCCTAAATTGCTAGTTTGGGTATGGTATTGGGTACAGGTTTGGGGTTCAGGTTCTCTGGTACTGCATTTTTTTCCCCTGGGTATAGTGCAGCTGTTTATGGCCATACTATATATATAATATATAAAATACCCATAATTTGCAAAAATAAATTACAGAATTTATAAAAGATGGTGACTGAAATTTGACAGAAAATTGTGAAGATGATAGAAATATAGTAATAATGTTACTTTAAATTAAAGATTATAAAGGCTAGCACTTTATAAAAATATACTTTGTGTGCATTTATAAGCTCTCCTCTATATTGCAAGGCCACACAAGATGGTGAGTGATAAGTAATGATAAAATGTGATAAACAAATAAAATGTTTTATCCTCTGCTTGCAATTATGTTCACATATTTGTTACCAATGTGGAAAGATATGGAACAGTTTCAAGTTTGTTATGATCTATCCTGATTTATGCAAAGCATTCCTATGACCATAGTTAGCAGACTTGGCAAGTTGCTGAGTACTCGCAAAAAAAATCTCACAGTGAGTTTCTCTAGAGTTGACTTGCAGAATTTTATGGCAAGTTTTTGATGATTTTTGACAAGATTTCTAGTGAGTACTTGCCAGGTACTTGGTGAATCTAAGCCTTGAATTGCACCACACATTGAAAATGTAGATTAAACAATCCAAAAATATTGGTTTTTGGCTTTCTAAGCATTCTTTTTGCCTTCTAAAATTATGAAAATGTGTGCACCATGAAGGTCTATGTAGTTTTGAAGGTCTTCATTTGGCTTGGGTGGGGACTCTGCCTATCAACCCCACCCTACATCGCAACAAGGAACACGTTAGGAGCGTTGTCCCTAGATCCCCACCAAACTCATTTGATACATATTGTACCTATATTTTGCATAAATTTATGTTTTTTTTCAAAAAATTAAGTATTTTTTAGGTTGTCGAGTTTTCACCAAGTCGAGAATTTTTGGTTTGCCAAGTTTGAGTTTGTGAACAATGCCTATAACTATGCCTTTCTCATTGATTGTTCTCAAAGTCATATACTTGCAAAGAATGTGGCTTGAGATAGATAATTCACATAAAGTCTTTATTCATTCGATCAAGAGTCATTGCAGATATGCATGGGATGACCAAAGAATCCAAGCACCGTGCTAGGGGAGAAAGGTGTTGATAGTTATTAAAAATTGTTTTGTAAATAGTTTCAGCATTTATTTTTTCTATGATGGTCCTAACATCCCAAGTACCATATGGGTTTGTTTGGGACATACCCAAAAGGTACCTAGAATTGTAGGGTTGTGCCCAACCCGCAGTTGCTCCTACTCCCATTTGATACAACAATAGGGTTAATTTTGCAAGGACACAATAACTTAGCTTATAGTTGTTTAATCTCCAATCTGATAAATGAATACTTGAAATAGTGAACAAAATTAATAATGTGTTGTACCCCAAAATTAAAAATTTTGTTACACTTAGATATTTTGAAGAAATGAGTAAAAATCTTGTTAAATTAGTCAAAAAGGTCAAAATTTGGGGTGTGCATGTCTTGCATGAGGGGTTAAAACGCAAAATTTTCAATTTCTGACGATCTGGGTCTGCTAAGAGCAGTTTAATCTACAAAACCTAGATCTCAGTTTTTCATCCCTAAATTTTAGGAAAACTGCTATTTTTAGAAATTTTCTAAAATTAGTAACGTTTTCTGGGTTTTTCTGAAACGGATACTGGCAAAATTTTCTAAAAATAGAAAGTTGGTCCGACTGGGTCCAAACTGATTTTGATTGGCTCAAAATGCGTCCGTATCAGGCTGGTGCAGTCAGAATCTCAAAATAATCAGTTTTTCCCTACTGGGTCTATTCTGCTTTTCAGAAGCATATCTGGAGCTCCGAGGTCATCAATGGAGGTCATTCGACTGCCAGGCGTCAGTTTCAGCACTTAAACATTCCAGCAGAAGGTGAAATGATGAACGTGCACAAGGAACGAGAAAGGAAATTGAAAATTCATGAAAATTTTCTAACATTGGCAAGTTTGGGCGCCCCTGTTGAAGAAAGGGCGCCCACCTTTTTAGGGCATCATATGATAAATTAGGGTTTCAAGCCTCCAATCAGACTCTCACTTTTATGTCAGCTTCGCAGTGGATTCAGCGGCCCAGTCATCAGGCGATTCAGTCATCCGGAATTCAAAGCTGAACAGGGGAGATCCGCACTGGTGTCAAAATGAAGGAAAGTTGAAAATATTAAAAATTTGACTGTGTTGAGAAAATGGGGCGCCCCTGTTGAAGAAAGGCGCCCAAGCTTTCAAGAGGTGAAACGAATGAATTTGCAGACAAGGCTCTAACGAAATCTCTTCGCAGTTGATCCAGCTTTCCAGTGAGACACTCAGCACGTCAAACGAAGTTTGCAGTCACCAAATACGACGAGCTGAATGTAGAGTCCGGCGAAGGCTAAGGACGAAGCTTCAGAAGCAAACACAAAAAATCAAAAATAAAACTAACTCTGGATAAAGTGGGCGCCCCCAGCCAAGAAGGGCGCCCAAACTTTTGGGGGCCTTAAAATCATTATTTGATGAAGTTCATCCTAGAAGACGCCTCTTCATTCTTCATCAGCTTCGCGATGAGTATAATATCCAGTCAATCTGACGTCCGGAGCTCCAGATTCGACGAGATCATCTGCAGAAGGGAGTTTATGAAGAAAATTTGAAAGCTATGAAAATGGTTCTCTGGGTGAAATGGGCACCCCTGGAAGGAAAAGGCTCCCACGAATTCGGAGGTGGAGATGAAGTCTTTCGCTAGAGATGCCTCCAGAACTTCTTTCTCAGAATCAGTCAGGCTCCGCCGTAAAACCTTCAGCTCGCCTGTAGGATCAATCTGTCAACCGGAAATCGGAGGTGAATTAGCATGTCCAAATGAAGGAAAGTTGAAAATATTAAAATTTGGCTAACACTGGAAGAAGTGGGCGCCCCAGGTGAAGAAGGGCGTCCAAATGTTCATGCCTTAGAGAAATTTTTGAGATTTTCAAAAAAAAGTTTCAAAATTGCTAAGTGAAGGATGGTGTCCAAGTTCAAGGAGACTGAGTTTTAGGGTTTTGGAAATAAAAGCAAAGAAAGCAAAACCTAATCCAAAGCCCTAAAGTCTATTTAACATCATTCTTTCATGTATTTTTCATTATTTTTGTAGGTAGCATCCAAAGGAGAAAGTTGGAACAGCAAGTTTGAAGAATTTTTTGTGATTCAAGAATCCATCTTTGCTGGTTTTACATCAGATTTTTCAGACCAGCAAGCATAAACCCTTGCTTTTTCAAGCTTTTTGTTCCAGAAGATCAAATTTTTCAAGCAGAAGGCCAAGGCTTTCCTTTTTCAGTCATCTGGGTCTTTTTGCCTCAATCTTCTGAAGATTTTTTTTCAAGAACTTCATCAAGTTGCAGCAAGTGCTTTTATTTTGCATGTCAGTGAAAACCTCAGTGCATTCAAATTTCAACCATCTGGGTCTTTTCCAATCAGTCTTCTGAAGAAAACCCATATCGCAGCTTTTTTTTAAGAAAGTTCAAAATCTAGGGTTGGCTGCTTTTTCGATCAAACGTCAGGTTTTTGCAAATCCAATCGACTGGGTCCATTTCTATTCATATTTTGAACAAAACCCAAATGCCAGCTTTTTTTCGGGAAAATTGAAGAAATTAGGGTTTGCTGCTTTTTCAGGCAAAATTCAAAATTTTCAAAAACGGACGATCTGGGTTGTCTTGTATCAAGATTCTGAACAAAACCCATATCTCAGAAAAATTTCTCAAAAATTTGTCCGTTAGAGCACAAAAATCAGCATTCTAAAAATAGAAATTGTTCAAGACTTGTTTGAACCAAGGCGAGTTTACAGTCATTCTTCGAATTTTCCGAAATGGAGTACACTCCTAATGTTTTCAAAACCAAATCAGCTCTCTTTCACAATTATATCAAAACAGCTGAGACAGACTTGCATCATGTCAAGCCGGTGTTCGATCTACATGCCTTGGAGAGAGCAGGCAACACTTCAATCAAGAACCTGGGACATTCTGGACTCCTCGCAGCAGCGTCAATTCCTATATCAGTTCAAAGCCTTGAGTTCGTAATCGCTTGTATTAAGCATTACAACCTGGCTACAAGGGAGATCCAGTCAGCAGACGGTAGATTGATTTGTAGTCTAAAGCCTGATATGGTCGAAAGGTGTCTTTCCATTCCCCCGTGGCCTAAAAGCGTAACTCTTTCAAAGGATGAATGCGAAAGGATGTGAAATATGCATAAAGATAAATATAGTAAGAAGATTGTACTGAAGTGAATGAAAGAAAAACATAAGACTCTGCCAAGTCATATTTCGGTGATGTCAGCAAGGTTCGAGAAAGCGGCCAATGAGGTCGAAGATTTCCTGAGATCTATTGAAGATGCTGAAGATATTCTTGAAAAGCGGTGCTTTGCTATTGATGGCATAGATGCACCGAATCGGGACACAATCTCTAACTTCCTAGCGGATGTGATCGAGCTTTAAAGCAGCTTTCTTCTAGAAGCTTTCTTTCTCGCTTTCTTTCTATTCTTGGAATAATCCTTATCCATTCTTTGAGGATAGAAAGAAGATAAGATGTAATAGTTGGCGTTTCCCGCTTTTTTCTGCTTTCTAGGGTTTTATCTTTCTAGATTTAGTAATAAAGCTTGCTTCTGAGCAAGCCCTAGATTGTGAAAGCAAGGAGATTTTAGGGTTCCCTACTCCTCTGCTTCTCTATAAATAAGAGCCTTTGCTCATTAGTTTTCTTTAACGGTTATTGTCATAGCAAATTGCGAGCCTGAATTGCAGCAAATTGTTATTCAATTTCAGTTCACTTAATTGGAACCGTGCTAGTGAGAACAAAACGCTGAGCCTATTGTGCCTTCTATTTGTTGCTCAAGTATTGTTCATTTGTGTTGTGATAAGCAAATTGTTGAGCCTCTTTAGCCAACAAGGAGTTAGTGTGATTGCTGTTTTCTATTGTGTTAAGAATAAGTTTGCAAGCCTCTTTAGCTGCAATTTCTTGTTCAAGGCATGTTAGAAGTGAGCTTTGTTTCAGAGATGTTGTACCCAAACCAAATTTTTTGCTTCATCAAGGCATTTTGCATTAAGAGTCTAAATCTTGCTAAAATGATGTCAAAGTACAGTATCAAGCATGGAGTTTTTGTCAATAGTTTGTCAGTCAAAGTCAGTTATATTGATTAAAACCTGAAGCAGAGACTCAGAATGAAGCTTTTCACGATGGAAGGACATCTTACAACGACATTTCTTATTGCACACGATCATTTCAGTGGTCGAAACAGAGTTTTCAGTGATCAAATCATGGAGATTTCTCAAGGAAAAGCACAAAAGCGCAACTATAGCCCAGGGGCGCCCAACTTTTTGAAGGTCAAGATCTTGTTTAAAATGTTTAAGCATCCAGTCAATCTTTTCAGAATCAGTCTGGCTATCCGTTGAGCTATCCAGCGAAGGTTTCCAAGATCCACAGCTCCGGCAAATTGCGACAGAAGTTGAAATCCCTAAAGTTCCAGATGTGAGAATCTTGTCATTTTCAGGCAAAAGCGCGCCTCTAGCCTGAGGGCGCCCATCTTAAAGAGGGGGTAAACCTTGGCATTTTCGATGGCGGATACAGTCAATTCGTTCACAACTAGTCTGCTTATCCAACGAGATATCAAACACAGTCATCCGACTTTCAGAGTTCCGGTAGCAGTCGTCTGAAGATCAGCTTAAAATGGAGTTTTCACGTTTCTGAGCTTCTCCGTTTGATCCCAGTGCAAGTACAGCCCAGGGGCGCTGGTTTAAAGGACCCTCCAGATGGTGAAATTTGCAGACAGAGTCTTCCTAACATCAATAGTATTCTAGCCTAGCTCCGCAATGCATCATCCTGCCTGTCGATCTGACGTTCCAGGTGATCGTGGCAGAGATTCTACCAAGCACGTAATTTCACGGGCGGACCAACAAATGTTTTTCAGTATATTTCCACAGTCCAGAGGCGCCTAGCCTTTAGACTTGTCAGATGAGCCCGTTCGCGTTCGAAGTCTTCACGGCTATTGAGCGTAATCATTTTATCTTTCCAACGAGCCTAGCCGTCAGCCTTCGGGATTTGGCAGTCACTCGTGCATGCGAGGTCTTTAGTGTAATACTGCTAAGTGAGGATATCCGGAAAATGGCTAAGTCTGGAGCGGTAATCTTAAATAAAATACGCACTGGAGTTTTTGAGGTCTTAGAAGCAGTTTTCTTGCTTCGTCACTTCTAAAGACTTCTCTTGTGGGCCCTTCTGGCTGTTCGTTAAAACAAATAGTGCCTGAATCAGGTCATCCCAGCTCCAGATATCAGAGGTCAAAGTAGGGTATTTTGGTGAAAGTTCGACTTTCGTCAAAATGACACCAGTGCAACTAAGAGCCAGGGGCGCTTTTACTTTTGAGGCCCTTAACACAGCTTTCAGGTGTCGTGCATATAGTCGTTGGATGCAGAACATCTCCAGTCATGCAATGAGCTTCGTTTCATATCAGCAGGGTTCACCATTTGCAGTCAGCAGCCGTTTGAAGTGTCAGATGGCAATTTAGGAAAATGGCTAAGTCTGGAACCCGTAAAGCAATTTAATCAGGGGCGCCTAATTTTTCAAGGGATTAAACGATGGATTTTGTAGTTATGTCTCCCAGCAGACATTTCTTCCTTGTTCAGTAGGCTTTCCGATGAATTCTTCAGATCAGTCTCAGCATCACCCGGTCATCCGGAAATCAGTGTCGAAGTTGGCCAGTCGTGACAGTGCTGTCAGCTATTAAATAGGGAGTTAGTAAAAAGTGAAGTATCTTGAGCAAATGGACGCCTATGAGCTCAAGAGATGACTTTTCGGAATCGTTGAAGTCTCACGATGAATCTCAAAGCTTCAACAAAATTGTCAACTGAAGTTCAAAATATGCATAAGATGGCGATTTTCTATTTTTGGCGCCTAATTGCATGATAACAAATATTTTATTATTATTTTCAAATTTGAACTTCCAGTCAGTGGCAGTGGAACTGAAAGGCAACCAATCAGAGGACTTCTATTATTGTCAGGGTTTTGAATTCTTGCAGTCACAAATCAGTGCGAAATTCCTCTTATTTATACATGGCGCCATCTTCATTGTTATTTGTTGTACCCCAAAATTAAAATTTTTGTTACACTTAGACATTTTGAAGAAATGAGTAAAAGTCTTGTCAAATCAGTCAAAAAAGTCAAAATTTGGGTGTGCATGTCTTGCATGAGGGGTTAAAACGCAAAATTTTCAATTTCTGACGATCTGGGTCTGCTAAGAGCAGCTTAACCTACAAAACCCAGATCTCAGTTTTTCATCCCTAAAATTTAGGAAAACTGCTATTTTTAGAAATTTTCTCGAAATAGTAATGTTTTCTGGGTTTCTTTCGAAATGGATACTGGCAAAATTTTCTAAAAAATAGAAAATTTCTAAAAATAGAAAGTTTGTCCGCCAGGGTCCAAACTGATTTTGATTGGCTCAAAATACGTCCATATCAGATTGGTGCAGTCATAATCTCAAAATAGTCAGTTTTGCCCTTGTGGGTCTATTCTGCTTTTTCAGAAGCATATATGGAGCTCCGAGGTCATCAATGGAGGTCATTCGGCTGCCAGGCATCAAAATCAACACTCAGGCTTTCAACAGAAGATGAAATGATGAACATGCACGAAGAATGAAGAAGAAGATAAAAAATGATGAAAATTTCCTAACACTGGCAAGTTTGGGCGCCCCTGGTGAAGAAGGGCGCCCATCTTTTTAGGGCATCAAATGTCAGAATTAGGGTTTGCGCCTCCAGTCAATGTTGCTCAGTTCTCTGTCAGCTTCGCAACGAATTCAGCGGTGTAGTTATCAGATTACTCATTCATCCGGAATTCAGCGACGAACAGGGGAGATCCAAACTGATGTCAGAACGAGAGGAAATGAAAAATATCAAAATTTGACTAAGTGTTCGGATTTTGGGCGCCCCTGGTGAAGAAGGGCGCCCAGCTTTTTGAAGGGCCTAATTCAGCTGTTAGGGTTCAAGAATATGTTTGATCTTTTCAGTATCCTGCCAGCTTCGCGATGCCTGTCTTTGTCAGCACGTCCGACTGTTTAACATTCTGCAGATTCAGATCGAAGACGAAGGTACAGAATGAAGGTTTCAGACTCGAAGATAAAAATCAGTAAAAATGGCTAAGTCTGGAGGAAGTGGGCGCCCCTGGTGAAGAAGGGCGCCCAAGTTTTCAAGGGTCCCAACAGATGAATTTGCTAAAACTGCCTCCAGTATGTCTTCTTCAGATCAGAACAAGCTTTCCAACGGGATACTCAGCACGTCAATCGGATGTCGCAGTCGCCGGATATAAAGCACCGAACAAAGGGTCTGACGAAGGCTAAAAACCAAGATTCAGAAGCAAACACAGAAAAATGTAAAATAAACTAAGTCTGGTCAAGTTGGGCGCCCCTGGAGAGAAAGGGCGCCCAAACTTTTGAGCTCTAAGATGATGGAATTCACCAACGCAGTCTCCAGGATCATCTCGTTGATTTCAGCTAAGCTATCCAGTGGGCTTGTCAGCCAGTCAATCAGATCAGCGTAGCCCCGGGAACAGAGAATTCATTAGAAAGGGAAATGAAGAACTTGAAAATCATGAAAAAATGGCTAACACTGTGAAAGTTCGGAGCCCCTCGAAGGAAAAGGCTCCCATGAATTCAGAGGTCAAGATCAAGTTTTTAGCCAAAGGCTCCTCCAGAACATCCTTCTCAGTTTCAGTCAAGCTCCGTCGTGAACCACTCAGCTCGCCTGTCGGGTTGGTCTGTCAACGAGAAATCAGTGGCGAAGTAGCATGTAAAAATGGAGAAAAGTTGAAAAAGTCAAATTTTTGACTAACACTGGTGAAAATAAGCGCCCCTCTTGGAGAAAGGCGCCCAAAGTTTCATGCCTTCGAAAATTTTCATAGATTTTCGAAATTTTCAAGATTGCAAGAGAAGAAAGAGGCGTCCAAGTTCAATGAAGCTGAGATTTAGGGTTTTGGAGATAAAAGCAAAAGAAAGCAAAGCAAAGACAAAACCCTAAATCTATTTAACATCTTTCTTTTATGTTATTTTCATTATTTTTGCAGGTAGCCTTCAAGGGAGAAAGTTGGAGCAGCAAGTTTGAAGAAATTTTTCAAGATTCAAGAACGTAGCTTGCTGGTTTTTTATCATATTTTTCAGACCAGCAACATAAACCCTTGCTTTTTCAAGCTTTTTCATCCAGAAGATCAAACTTTTCAAGAAGAAGACCAAGGCATTCCATTTTTCAATCATCTGGGTCTTTTCTCTTCAATCTTCTGAAGGAATTTTTCAAGAACTTCATCAAGTTGCAGCAGTGTTTTTATTTTTGCATGTCAGGGAAAACCTCAGTGCTTTCAAATTTCAACCATCTGGGTCCTTTCTAAACAGTCTTCTGAAGAAAACCCATATCACAGCTTTTTCAAGAAAATTTCAAATTCTAGGATTGGCTGCTTTTTCGATCAGCCATCAGTGTTTTTTCAAATCTGATCAACTGGGTCCATTTCTAATTGTATTTTGAACAAAACCCAGGTGCTAGCTTTTTCGGTGAAAAATTGAAGAAATTAGGGTTTGCTGCTTTTTAAGTCTAAATTCAAGATTTTCAAAAACGGACGATCTGGGTTGTCTTGCAACGAAATTCTGAACAAAACCCATATCTCAGAAAAATTTCTCAAAATTTGTCCGTTTGAAGACGAAAAACCAGCATTCTAAAAATAGAAAATTGCTCAAGACTTGTCTAAACATAGGCGAGTTTACAGTCATTCTTCAAGGTTTTCAATATGGAATACACTCCCCTCGAGTTTGAGACCAAATCAGCATTATGCTAAAACTTCATTATCTCAGCTGAAGAACAAGAGAAGGTGTGATATGAGAAAGAGGAAAGATATCGGAAAAGAGTGTTGCAATAATCTTCTGATGATAATCAAGAGAGGTGTCAGAAGCATAAAGTTGCAGAGCCGCCAAGTTATCAATTAGTGAGTCATTTTTTTTTGGGCAGCGATGTTTTGCAAGAATAGAACTCATAAAACAGTTGAAGAAGTGAAAGATTCTCTAAGGGCGAAGAGATCTTGGAGAATCAGAATATTACCTTAGTTGGCATAGATGCACCGAACCGGGACACCATTTCCAGTTTTCTAGCGGATGTGATCGAGCTTTAAAGCAGCTTTCTTCTAGAAGCTTTCTTTCCTGCTTTCTTTCTATTCTTGGAATGATCCTTATCCATTCTTTGAGAAGAGAAAGAAGATAAGATGTAATAGTTGGCGCTTTCCCCGCTTTTCTGCTTCTAGGGTTTTAGATGTTATCTTCTTTCTAGATTTTAGTAATAAAGTCAAGCTACGAAAGCAAGCCCTAGATTGTGAAAGCAAGGAGATTTTAGGTTCCCTACTCCGGGCTAATTCATAAATAAGAGCCATTGCCTCATAGGCTCTCTTTTAACGGCCATTGTGTTAGCAAATTGGCAGCCCTCAGACAAGTGTTGTGTTGTTATTCAAGTGTCGTTCAATTGTGTTGTGATAAACAAATTGTTGAGCCTCTTTAGCCAACAAGGAGTTAGTGTGATTGTTGTTTCTATTGTGTAAGAGCAAGATTGCAAGCCTCTTTAGCTGCAATTTCTTGTTCCAGGCATGTTAGAAGTGAGCCTTGTTCCAGAAGTTTGAGTAATAAAATCATGAGCCTCCTTTGCCTTGATCCAAAATCTCAGATTTCCGTTATTTGTGTTATGCTTCTATGATCTCGATTTCAGCTTGCATTGAAGTGTGTAGATGTTTGTTGAGAAAGAGTTTATCGAAGTATTTTGTTAGAAAATCTACCTTGTTAATTTCTAACTTCTCTCGCTCCGCTATTACTTGAGAGGTTAGGAACGTCTTTAGTCTAGGTTAGTCGTAGTTGAAATTCTTAACTTAGAAAATCTCAGCTGCGGCGTTTGTGTTTTATAAACCTTGTGCTCTAAGCTGATCAAAAAAGATAGGCAACTTAGTTTTAGTTTACTTTCTTGAATACCATCAGCAAGAGGGAGCTTCCCCTCCTAATTTGAAGAGCAGTTTATCTGTGCATAGCTGTCCGTTTCAAATACGCATTCCAGAGGTGCGAATTTAAACGCCAACATTATTCACAGAGCTTTCAAAGGGAAATTCGATTTCATTAAGAGAAAATTTAATCTTAAGTGAAATTCGTGGTTTTCAATTGCAAATTCATATCTTCAAAGGGAAAATCGAATTTTATTAATTTTCAAAGCAAATTCAAAGTAAATTCGTATTCCTCTTAAAGGAGAGAAGGCGCGCATCTTCAGAGCAATTCATAGTTTCAAGAAATTCGCAAGTTCTTCAAGCTTAAAGGCGTATTTCAAATTCTCAAAGGCGTATTCAATTTTTAGTGGCAATTCGCAAGTTCTTCAAGATCAAAAGGCGAATTACCAAATTTAATATTCAAAAGGCGAATCCTCAAATTCATTATAAATTCGTATTTTCTTCAAAGAGAATTTGAATTTCTTCAAAGGCGCAAATTTCAAGAGAGGAAAATTCATGGTTTCTTCAGAACAAAGGCGAATTCTTCCAGTTCAAAGGCAAAATCTACATCAATTTCCAGGGGCGATTTTTCCTAACATATCTTTTTGCAGATCAAAGTTCACAATTATCAGCAATTTCAAGAAATCTTGAGCGATTTTCACAAAAGAAGAACAAATAAAAACGTCTTTTTCATCCTTTAATCTCAGATTTCTCTCAAAATACAGTGTGCATGTTCCTGAAATTGGCGAATTCTACAAGTCTCAGTATCTGGATCATTCTTATATAATTTCCTCGAGTTAAATTTGTGCGTTTGATTTTTCATGAATTTTTAACTTTAGAACGTTCGTTCTTGAGTTACTAATTTTCTCAAGTGAAAAATCTTTGTACGATCGAGTAGAAGTTGAATTTTCGCAAATCTGATGTTCTAGGTTGTCTTAGAATCCTTTTCTGGACAAAACCCATATCTCGGATTTTTCACTGAAAATAATTCTTCGAAAGGCTATTTTTAACTCTCGCAGGCTATTTTTAGTTTCCAGAAATCTTGTCAGAACATAGTCGAGTTCACAGTCAACAGGCTAATTTTTCAGAATGCAGTTCACTCAGCTCGAATACAGGACCAAAACCGTCCTTACCCATGACTTTCTCAGGTTGGTTGAGACAGATCTTCACAAAGTGTTGCCAGAAGCAGTGCTAGATCCTGTCAAAATCAGAGGTTCAATCATTCAGAATATTGAGCAGTCTGGCTTACTAGAGGCCGCTTCCATACCTATCTCCGTTCACTGTGTTGAGTTTGTGATGGCTTGCATTAAGCATTACAATCCTACTACTCGTGAGATAGTGTCAGTTGACGGACGAGTCATTTGTAGTCTCAAACCTCTAGACATCGAGAGAAGTTTTGGCATTCCTCAACACCAGAACAGCCTAGTTGTTTCTATGGAGTAGTGTGCACAAGCGTTTGATGCTGATGTGGACAAGTGTCAAAAGAAAATGGCAGAAAGATGGTTAAAACAAGCAAAGAACAGATTGCCAAACAATGTGGGTCGTGGTGAATACAAGGATGAGTATGCGATTCTAATCACACTCCCCGGTTACAATACATAGTGGTGGCAATCGTGGTCTCGTGTCAAGTAATATGCAAATGTTTTCCAGCCTTGGATGGCTACATTATTGGTCGCGATCATCGGCGTGAGCATTATGACCGGCATCCTTCATCACCGAGCACTTCCATAGGCAAATCAATCGGGTTTCCTGCTGCCCAGCGAGTTTCATATGTGTTCGTGATCTCGTGGTACTGACCGCTATCGTGGTCGGGCCTCGGTGGACTAAACACCGCGGGCATTCTCGTTCGAAGTTTTACCAAGAGTTATGATCAGCTTGAGTTCACTGTGAGTCAACGCCATTTCGCTGCAGTTCACGAGGGCCTTCTTTGACCTGGCGCTGCTGAGGAACTTGGACCGGAATTGCACGCTTGTATCTCAGCGCTTGCTAGGCAGCGATGATGGATAGCGTGATTATTATTCGGGCTCCCAACATACACCTACATCTGAGTATATGGCTTCACAGGAAATCCTGCTATGCTTCCACGTTATCCTTCGGATAAGATAGTTTTTCAGGAGTTCCTAAGACAGATGCATGATGTTCATCGTCTTCTACGCCGCAGGCACAGACCATCTCTCAACTTTCCTTTTCAATTTGGAATGTATTGGTGCAAGTCGGCAATTGATGCTAAGATCGCAGGACAAGAACTTGAGAAATATCATCTTAAGTATCTTTGTCAAAGCACGGCCTAAGGACCTTCAAGTCATTATACAGCTCGGCCTTTGCCGGAGGCACATATCAATGCAGCCTTCTATGAGGACATCGCAAATTGGCGCGAGATGACTTCGAGGTCTCGGCAGACGCAGCTTTACTTTAATCGCCTCAATGCATTTTGTTTTCCTTTGCCTACGTGGAGGTTTATCGTGATGATGAGGGAGGAGGTCTTCCTCAGAGAGTGTCGATACTACCAAACTCGCTGCCAGTGAGGATTGGTACGCCAAGGAATATGCAACGGTCAAGGAGAGGTCAAGTAGAGTTATCCAGAACAGTATACTTTTCCTCGACAGCAAGAAGACAAGAAGGGTAAGTATTCCTAGAGCAGAGCCGCCAGTGGTGGTGAATCCTTCGCTACCTTCTTCGTCAAAATCAAACAAAAAGAAGAGGAGTAATTCTCCCAAGAAAGTACAAGCGCCAAACAATTCAAAGGGCAAGGCGTTTGCCACTGTTTCACACATAGAGCCTGACAGACAGTCGCTTACAGAGCCACTTCAGAGGTCAGCTCAGAGCCTGCCAGTACCTGAGGTTCAGCCTCAAGTTCCTATATCAATTTCAGAGCAGTCACCTATCCCTATTCACATTGAATTGGATTTAGACTCTCCACCTCGCAGTGGGTCTTCTACACACTCACTCTCATCAGTACCTCCTGTCACTAGTGCAGACCCTTCTAGTAGCATTAGCCGAGACCAATCTTGGATCGAGACTCAGCTAGGAAGGAAGAGGAGGCAACCATCTTATGTTCTCAATCATTCCGATTTCGATGACATTTACCAGGATGCGCCAGATAAGAGAGTCAAGAACATGGTTCATGTAGAGAGAAACACTGACATGGAGATTGTCATTGAGACTGTCGTACCTCCACAGGGGAAGAACTTGGCTGAATTGGAATCTCAGGATTTTGAGGTTATCACAGTCAACCTTGATCGTAGCACACGCCAGACTCAGGTTGATCTTCTACAAGTTGCTACAGATAGTGCCAGGGATAGAATACTAAAGGACGGAGAGGATAAGGCAGCCCTCAAGGCTGAAATCAGACAGCTTCGCTAGTATATTTCTAGCCTTGTGCATAGACCAGAGGCCATTACCACACTCTCACCGATGCTTGAGCCTCCAGCAGATCAAAGTCAACTCAATCACTTGGTTGCATATGGCAAGCGTTTGGAAGAATGGGAGGAGTTCATTGCTAGAGGCCGTGCTATGCTTACAGAGTTATATCAGTTGCGGTACAATGCACGAGAGCTCTGTATCCGTCTTCAGGATGAAGAACGAGATATGGCTATTAACAATCCCAGAGATGAGATTATGATTGCTCACCTGAGTGTGGCGTATGATGCAGTCACAAATGCAGAGGACAGAGAAGCTATCTACTCTTGGAAGACACAATTGGTTTTCAGGGCAAAGATAGAAGACACTTTAGCATCAGAGTTGGCTGAGAGTAGAGAGCACGTCACTAGTGCACTCCGGTTTGTGAGGACTCTAGTATCTCGCTTACCGTGCCGTTACCAGATTGAGGGTGGTGCCTACGTGGAGCTTACCAACGTTCAGTTAGAGCTTCAAGCACTCATTCATACCATTTTCAGTGGGGAGACCATTGGCTGTAAGATTACTCAACTTACAGTCATGTCGGCATTATTCGATGAAGCAACGAGGAGCAGAGGAGAACTTCAGTCTCAGATCACAGCTGGTGAGGACATGCTGCATCGACATAGCATTCTTCGACAGAGTCTCATAGCTCCAGACAGTGATATAGTCAACAATCTCATTGAGGGATTGATTGCTCGAGATTACACATAGTAAACTTCAGTTCCCACCTCTCAGGATAGACATTACACACACGAGTTGAACTTGGTGTTACCCTTTCAAGTTAACTCGATGTTGTCATTACATGCATATCTATTTTGAGATTTGCCTTATTTACTTGGAGTTTCTTTTAGGGTTTTTCATTAACTGATGGTAGTCTTCTAGTTAACTCGCTTTCAATAAGGACGTGCATGCTCGCACAAATGTCCATTTTTAGATTAGATGTTTCGGTTAACTGATGGTAGTTTCCCAGTTGACTGTATAGTTTACTTAATTAGGGTTTGGCGCATAACTTGCATGCATTGCAAGAACTGTAGATGAATCAAGGTGATTTTAGGGTTCCCTACACCTTGATGTATATAAATAAGAGCTTTTGCTCATTTGTAAATAACTTTTGATTGAGAGAGAAATATATGCTGCGCCTACCTTGCCCTCAATATTGCTCTTTTTGGTATTTGTTCATGTGTCTTCGCTATTACGATTAATTGCTATGCCACATAGGGTTTCAAGAGATTGTAATGGTGGATTCTTTCCATAGTTTAGATAAATCTGTTTCGTGCATATTTACCATTGAGGTCAATTGTTATGCCACATAGGGTTTCAAGAGATTGAGATGATAAATCTGTTTTATGTATATTTACCATTGTGATCAATCGTTATGCCACATAGGGTTTCAAGAAATTACGGTGATAAATCTGTTTTGTGAATCTTTATCATTATAATCAAAGGTTATGCCACATAGGGTTTCGTGAGATTGTGGTGATAAAGCTGTTTTGTGAAGACTTTACTATTTTGATCAAGTGTTATGCCACATACGGTTTCATAAGGTTATCTTGGTAAATTCTTAAATCTGTTTTGTGCCCAATAAGCTTGTTTAGATTGAGATGATAGTTGCGCCACCTTGCCTTCAAGTAGAGAATCTAAACTCGTTTATCGTCAGTTAGTCAAACCTTGCTCCGTTTCCTCTCGCTCTGTTTTCTGAGGAGATTGGATAGATTAAATTTAAGTTGTAGTTAGTAGATCTGCAAAACCAGAAAAACTTCGGCTGCAACGTATAGGTTCTTTCAAAGCCTTGTGCCTCTACAGCTAAAACAAAAAGACAGGACGTAGTTTTAGATTATTTTCCTTTGCAAGTATTTTGTCAAAGCACAACGAGGGCTTCCCCTCTAATTTGAAGAGCACTCATTGCGAGTGTACATAGGTTGTTCATAACAACTTCTATTCGAGGTGTTAGGTTATTACGTAACAAGAGATTTGAGTAATAAAATCATGAGCCTCTTTTGCCTTGGTCCAAAATCTCAGATTTCCGTTATCTATGTTCTACTTTTATGATCTTTATTTCAGCTTGCAGTGAAGTGTGTAGGTGTTCGTTGAAAGAGAGATTATTGAAGTATTTTTGTCAGAAAATCTACCTTGTTAATTTCTAACTTCTCTTGCTCTGCTATTACTTGAGAGGTTAGGAACGTCTTTAGTTTAAGTTAGTCGTAGTTGAACTTCTTATATCAGAAAATCTCAGCTGCGGTGTTTGTGTTTAAAAAACCTTGTGCTCTAAGCTGATAAAAAAGATAGGCAATTTAGTTTTAGTTTACTTTCTTTCAAACACCATCAGCAAGAGGGAGCTTCCCCTCCTAATTTGAAGAGCAGTTTTAGTTTACTTTCTTTCAAACACCATCAGCAAGAGGGAGCTTCCCCTCCTAATTTGAAGAGCAGTTTATCTGTGCATAGCTGTCCGTTTTCAAATCCGCATTTCAGAGGTGCGAATTTAAACGCCAACATAATGCATACCAAATGGAGGAGTAAAAGTATATCTTTATTCGTACATGAAATTAATACAAAAGTATATTGTGCACTAGCCTGTCCAATTTGAGACCTTTAGTGTTTATGGCCAAAAGTGTTTGCTTACTTAGTCTATTATGTATTGTATATATTTTTGATGTGGACAGTCTCTAAGTCACTTGTTGTTGGATTGGATTGGCAATCATTCCTTTTGTATATTTGTAGTTGATTTCCAATAGATTGCCCTAAAGCTTCATTTGCAAATAATTTGTCATTCAGTTATGGTGTCATGTCCCCAAATTGGAGGTATGATGATTTAATTAAATTAATTGATTAAGTTGTCCAAAATTAATAATTTATCAAAAGGATAGCTTAATTGATTTTTTTAATTAAAATAAAGTGGAGATATTAAATTAATTATTTATAAAGTTATTCCAATAAATTAATATCAAAATGATGACTTTATATTTAATTGATTTAATAAAGTGACTAAATAAAATAATAAATCATAAAGTCACTTAAAGGAATAATATAATATTATTTCTAGAAGTTTCTTGAAGTTTGATGAGAATTCTTTATAGGGAGCTCAATGCAAGTCATTTTCATCATGTCTTGAGTTGATTCTATTTTCCATACCTGCGTGGTAAGAGTCGAGGCTTGCATTGCCCGAGGGTTTGAAGACTCTAGGGTACCGGTTTCAGTTATGAAAGATCAACCCTAGCTGAAGATTGTGGAGGAATCCATCCAGGGTTTCTACAAGGGCTTCATTGGAGAGATTTGACAGGTGCAATAGCTGATGTATTACTGCCCTAACTGAATTATTGTGATAGCTAGTTTATTATCACATCATCATTGCAGCAGCTGAGGTATTGTTGCAATTATCATTTCATTAAAAGATTGCAGTACTTGATGTATTGCTGCATTCATTGTTGGTGATTCGATTATCCAAAATTTAATGGTCTTGAGACCAAATTTTGGGGAAAGGAGATATTCAATTTTTTAGAGAATTCATTGCAGATTTTATAGAGACATTCTCAGTTTGGAGATTTCATGTAGCTATTATGGGTGCTGCTTTATATTCAGAAATTCTAAGAGGTCGACAACTTTATTTATTTTGGAGTTTGACTATGATTGGCATTGTTGGATATTATTTTAATTCATTCCAGATAAGACAAATCTGGACATAAGACAAAAACGTCCTAGGCCAGCATCTGATAATATGTAAGTATTCGATATCATATGAAGGAGCCACCATTTCTAGTTGGGACGATGAAATAGAGGTTCTGCCCCCAAGAATATTTGTCATCTACTGAACATCACATTCAATCAGGCTTCAAGTCAAGTAAGATTGGGCATTGAAAGACAATCCAAGATAAGACAAATCTACACCTGTCAGGAAATAAATAAAACTGTGGAGTGTGAACGGTAAAGCCAAGATAGGATGCAAGTGATATATATTTTATACTTGGGATGGATTTTATCATCGGTGGAGTCGACTTGAAAATATTTAAGCATCGCTTTATGGTCAAAGGGAATTTAAATAGTCAACAAAGAAATCTTCAGGAGTGGCTAGAATTAATAAATCGTGCCATGTATATTTGAAGTCGACAAATATTAACTTGTCTCCATCGGAAGCATTCAAGGGAGCCGTCAAAATTCTAAGGGAAGAAGGCATTAGAAGGTAACTGCAAGCACAGGAAGGGGATCAAGATTTATGGGCAAGGACGTCTTGCTGGGCCATTGGCGCAGCCATTCCAGCGGCAGAATATACGATTGAGAAAGGAGTCCTGTCATCATTTTCCATTCAAGACGACCTGCTAGGTTTCATGCTTCTTTGTAACCATTGCATTACATTTAGTGACTAGTCTGTTAGGAAGGAAGTCGCTGACAAGCAATGACATTCACATTGTAATTGCACTTCAATGATATTGTAAATTTGCATATAGAGATACTGTCAGTTGGGTCTGAATAATCTGTAGTTTGCATCCAATTAGAATCTTACAAATATTGTAATATTTGAAGCATATATGAGAAGTTGGAGTTGGCTCACAACATGTTTGTCAAAATGCCCAAATTCTGTAGCTGCATGTTACTTAAGTCATCAATCATCTATATGCATTGAAAACTCACAAAATATCTGCTCCTCAACTTAGTTGCATTAGAAGACTTTTTGCATTGTTAGACAAGTCTTATGCATTTCATTGTCACTTCAAAACAAGAAAAACAGAGTAGAATATCAATTACCAGCATAAAGGAGTTGCAAGCAAACTGTTTGACAGAATTACAAAGCATAAAAACTGAAAATTTAGAGCAGATTTGACAAGGGCTCTTACATATGGTACCTTTGTTGATGCTTGATACTGTAGTAATTCTGTAATAATCCTACTCCAATATATGATTATTGTTTCAAATTCGTGGCCAATTAATAATCTGTAATGAGCCTTGCCTAATCTGACCTCAAAATGCTTATTACAGGCTCATGAAATATTGTCAAACAATTCACATGTAACTTCTTAACTTGCTGGTGTAAAGTCTCAGTTTGATTTTACAAACTTGTAATGATATCAAAGAGGTCTAGATGCTTGAGAAAATACACTAAAATGATGTATGCAAAGTGCTAAATGCAAATGCAACTTGTTTTTCCCTTCAGATGCAAATATATGAATTAAATATGCAAAATGTGTTCTTACAGCCAATGGACATTATGTCAAAGTGAAACGATTGGCATGCATCCTTGATATGCTATCAAATGGTGTTTACATCCAATGAATGACTCCCAACTTATAACTTCTTATGGAAAAGCAAACCCAAGTACATGGCTAGCATGAAGATGCCAAGACTCTTGGCTTACATTCAAATGCAATACTTTATCAGATCTGACATGAACATTCATCTACAGCAGCTACCTTATAATGACAAATATTATCATGCAAACCAATGCAACTAAGCTTGAATCAATGCAACTATAAAGGCTGACAATTTCAATGCTTAAATGACTGATTTTACAATACTTAACATGCTGATTGAAGACTAAAGTTCTGAGATATATTGACTGATATGAAACCTGGGAGAGATAGTCGCCTGGACAAATAAATTTGTTCCTTCTTGATCACAATGAGTTTGCCCCTAAGCTTCTGGTTGGCCAATGATGCCTCCTGAATTTTATAAGAGTTTTTTGGTGGCTTCAAAATGAAAATCGTCCCCCTTCTGGTGTGGCCACCCCTGCTTTCTGAAATCTGCTCTTTATTAATTTTGTGGCTGCTTCAAACCCTATTGATTGGCACTTAAAATCATCCAGACCTCTTAGCTTGGTGCACCTCCAACCCAAGATGAATTCGGTGGACTCTAAGCAAGAAATGAGCAGATTCGTACCTTCTCCTGTCTGAAGATAAAGGTCTGATTTCAAAACTGAGATGTAATCAGATTATGCCAAATTTCCACTTAACCTCAAGAGAAATTCGATGAAGATTATAGCTTCAAACTTGTTCTCAAAAATCGAATCCTGCAAAATTGGCCCTTGGCCACTAATTTTACCCAGCTGAGATGACTGAAGTATCGCCTCCTCAAATGCAACCCTTCAGAAGATATTTCACTTCCTTAGTTATGCCATCAATGGGAGTTTTCGTTCCCAAAGACCTAATGAAACAAACTTCAAAAGCCCTTGGCTCCACACGAGAAATTATCAAATATCAATATTCAAATCTGGATGTCTAAGAATGAACTCTAAAGTTCCTTTTATTCTTTTCTTGTGAGAACTCAAACATTTTCCCTGCCAATGTGGGATAAAAGATATATTCCCACTTTAAATTTTTCACTTAATGCACTTTTATAAAATTAAAGTGACTTTATTATTATAAAGTTACATTATAACTTTATAATAATATTTAAATATTAAATAAATCCTTAGTCACTTTAAAAATAAATAACTCCTACAATAATTGTCCGTTTAATGAGCCGTCTAAAGCAAGAGTTAACTCTGTCAGTTCCCCATGTGACCAGGTGCCAATCTAAAAATAGTAACCTTGCAAAGTGACTTACTATAAATTGTAAGTACTCCAAACTGAGCTAAAAATGGGGACATTACATAATCGATGAGTATTATACTATTAGGCATTTCATTGAATGTTAATGCACTGAGAGTGGTAAATAACGTATATGTGGGACAGATCGAACTATTGCTTAGATCGTGCAACTCCTATTTTATTCACGCAAGAGATCAATTCTGGCATCGACTTGAATCAAATGAAGGGCATAAAATATACACCATGGTCTTTGAAATTATTATTCGTTGAGGATACCTTTCCCTACCGCCACCTTGGTCTAATCGTTTCCCTCTATATTGGTTAGCCACTTTAAATCTGTGGTGAGGTGTTTTGACTTTTCTGCAATCATGGCATCCTTGCAACTCAACAATTGCCTTGCCTCCGTGGACACATTCGCATGGTCAAAGAAAACGAATGTAATTCCATAGGGCTTCTCCATAGTTTCATATTACGCTATTTCAGGAGCAATCATCGTAATAACCCGGACCAGTTGGATCAAATATTTTTGCAATTGTGCTCAGTTTGCCAAGGCAAGCATTTTGTCAAACAGTTTGCCTACTGCTGTTCAGTACTTGTTTTCTCAATCTTCCCAAGGAGTTTGCTAGTTATCTAAGCACAACATCCATATTTATGATCTTCCCATAGGTTATCATTAAATCTTGCAAACTTGTAATAGACAATAGAATATCTCATATGAAGAAAGAGCAGTTATGAACATGCATTTTGTCAAACAGATCCCTTGAGACAAGTAATCTGATTTGTTCTTTGGTACTGAGTTTGATATTTGGCTTGCAAGTACGTTATTTCACTGATTCGAATATTTAATGGCAATAAGAACATTCTTGCACAATATAACAGGAACAATAGATAAACCATTTAAACATTTGATAAGTCTGAAACCAAAACCTCCTATGACATCATTTATTCAGAATGAAGGAAGCTAATTAATTCTGGACTTATAGTTCCAATACTTGCAACATGAGTAGGATATTACCGAATTCATGCAATACTCGTCCCTCTTGGAAAGTTGTAATGTCCCCTTGTGAAATTATCCTCAAATTTATCTTAGCTTTAATCAGATATCAGATGACAATAAGTAATATCTTAGAGTACTAATAAATTAATGTATTTAATTGTTTATACCAGCTTGTACTATTGATATTTGTCTTGAAATAAATCTGAAATAATGGATGATTCAAGACTGGAAACTGGGTGATATATTGATCTGCTGTTTCAGATATAATTCTTTAAATTCATTCAATTGAGGTGGCCCTTGATGATTGCTATTTCTGAATAATTTTCCTTCAAAACATGCAATTAAATCTTGATGCTGTTTCAGATTTGTCTATCTGCTTTTATGCATATGCAAATGGAGTAAATTGATGACTATCTCCTTGCTGTATCTGATATAATCTCTCAATTCATGCAAAGGGACCAGGGGACTGTGTGTCTGAATATTATCAATTAATATGCAGCCTGGTTGAAGATCAGCGACTCCTAATGGAATCTTGATCTGTTCTGCAAAAATGAAATTCTCCTTCAAACTCAATCGATGCTGGTTCTTCATTTCTATTTGCCTTTTTATATACTTATGTCTCCTTCAAAAGACACAACCTTTTTGGACTGGTATGACCACCTGATGGGTCATGACTTTTAGTTTATACTTACCCATTGTTTGTTAAGAATAACTACCTAGCTATTCTAATCGTTGATTCCTTTGTTATTAACTATTGCTATTTTAATTAATCATTATGTTCTATGGATCGCCGACTCTCTTTGCTTCTAGTCGCTGCTGTTTTTATTATTTCTTATTGCTGTCTTAAAGCACTATCATGCTTTTGTCTTTGCGTTGTATTTAAACCTCTGCATTCAAAGGATCATTCTCCTCTTAGATCCACATCCCTCTCTTATATAGATCGATCTGTATTTATTTATAATTTATATTTGGCATGAGATACTTTGTTTGTCTTGGACAAGCAATGGGATATTACAGTCTCCCCTCCTTGAAAATGCTTGTCCACAAACATTCATGGGTTATGAAGTTTGGAAGACTTGATCATTTTCTGTAATGTCCCCTTCTCATCAGTGATCAACATAGCCATTCATCAGTCTATTCCGGAACCCGTAGACTGGAATGAGGTGAAAATTAGGGTTTCTTGGCTTGGAGTTTTGTGGCATTTCACATTATTTACTATTTATAGTTCTTTTTATGGCAGTATGCAGTTGGTTGTCTTCAGTCATCACTTCAGTTGAGCATGTTATTTGTTGTTTCAATATTTTCCTCTCAAGCCTTAATTGATGAAATTTATTGATTAAAAGGCATAAGTGTTATATTTTTCAGTTGACCACCCCTTGGCCTAAGGATATAACTTGTAAGTTGTTTTAAAAAGGGGTCATGAAGGGTACGCCTTGTCATAAAGAGATATTAATATTTTATTTTTAGAACTTATGCTTGGAGGAAAGTGGACGCCACTTTTATGAAGAGTTATATTTTATGAAATTTCAAAAGTAAGAAGAATTCAAAAAGGTGTCTCTTGGCGTACTGCTTGGAAGTTGATGAGTTTCTCAGTTTTTATAAAATGAAGACATTGCTCCAGCATTTGGTATCCATTGTTTACCTTAGTGTTATGCTGTCAAAATGACTATGGACATTTTGCTGTTGCTTCGAGGATGCTACCTCCTAGCCCCTTCCCAATTTCGTGTTTGAAATACAACACCTAGTTGGAACATTGCTGCTTCTCACATCAGACTAGCAGATTGAGCATCATAGATTGAAAAATTTTGGAGAATTTTCACAGTTTTGAGTTCCTGGTTTTGCTACAGCTGAAGCTGATTTTTGCTCATATCTATTTGGGTGATTTTATTTTCATTCTGGGTATTTTGGCAAATGAACTGTTGATGCAAGGCACCACTTTCCACAAAGTATTGGAATTTAATTCCAAGTATTCAATTTTTACTTGCAAAATCGATTTTTGGTGAAGGCCGTACCATTTAGAGGTGCATTGGAATTCATGCCAAATAATCTGGAGACTTTGGTGGCTGTTTCTGGATTGTATCTTGGGCACCAGACTTATAAGGAGTATTTGCAACTTATTTCACGTCATTCGGAGGAGAATTGAGTGAGTTATGAACATTTCATTGATTCTCATAGTTGCAGATTGATATTTCCAGTTTACTGTTTTTGTATCAGATTGTAGAAGTTCTGATTTCTGATTCATTATCAGCTGTTAGAGAGTTAAACAATCATTGAAAAACATCTATTAATCTTGTGTATGAAGATTACTGTATTTCCTATGTAATTTGCAGCTTATTTCTCAATGTACAAACTGTAAACAATAGTATTGTTCCAGTTTTAATTGCTGCAATTTCTTTTTGTATCTTCTCATATAAGTCCCCTGGATGGTTTACTGCCAGTGTGGGTAAATTGATTGTAATATCTTATACCCACTCATAGTGGTGAATCCCCACAGCATTGTGGATGCCCGCTGCAGCGGACGAATTGTTTTCTATTGTAATCTTTTCCCCCCACTGTTTGGTGGTAGTGTGGAACTGTTTCTCATGGCTGGTTATCCGCCTATCATTTCATAATTTCAATCTTTAACACTCCGTCATATGTTAGCACCTCGCCCTCAGTGGGATCTTGAGTGCACATTCTTGACGTTGAGTAGTTCTTCAATTCAAGTTCAGTTTCTTCAATTCAAGTTCAGTTTTTCAGTTTGAGGCTAACGCTAATCCAATCATCTATTGCTGGTTATGTTGTGTTATTTTTTCGAAAAAATTGGTTAGCATATTTCATTTTCCCACGTAGCATCTTCCTCAGGTAATCCTTTCCATTTGATGAGGTATTATTTGATGTCTCTATTCCTTAATCTCCTTTCCCTTGTGTCTACCACTTTATCGGGGATCAAAACCAACTTGCCCTCTTCATTCAAAGGTGGAAGTTTAGTGGAAGGAGTAATTTTCTGTTCTAATGCTTTCTTGAGGCATGATACATGTAATACATTATGTATTCTACAATTTTTTGGGAGTTCCAACTCACATGCCACCTCTCCTATTCGTTTGATCACCTTCTAAGGTCCAAAAAATCGGGGTTTTAGCTTTTCGGCACCACTTCCCTTCAAGGATGACTGCTGATATGGTTGTAGGCAGAGGTAGACCAAATTGCCAACCTTGTGCTTATCCGCATAGACCTTTTGTTGGTTTTGGGTACGGTGCAAATTATCCTTAAGGGATTTAAGGATATCTTGGCATTCTTGGACCCACTCTTTGGCCTTGAGTGTTTTACTTTCTCCAAAAGCCAAGTCTAAGAAGGATGTTACGTCGTACTCATACAATGCTTTGAACAGTGTCACACTGATTGACATGTGGTAAGTGGTATTGTAGCAATATTCCCCCAAATGGAGCCACTTACTCCATGCCTTCTATTGTCCTACCACATAGTTACGCAAGTAGCCTTCAACCCTTTTATTCACAATTTTAGTTTTCCCATCTATTTGTGGGTGATAGCTGGTACTCGAGGTCAACTCTATGCCTAATAGCTTAAATAGTTTTGTCCAAAAGATGCTCAAAAATCTACTATCACGGTCACTTACTATGTTTTTGAGAAGCCCATGGAGTCTAAATACTTCTTTGAAGAATAGATCGGCAACTTGGGGTGCTTTATACTTAGAAGAGATGGCGAAAAAGTGGGCATACTTGGTTAATCGGTCTACAACCACATAGATTTTCCATGGACCTTAGGAAGCCCCACGATAAAGTCCATTGAAATGCTTTCCCATTTTTGATCCAAAATGGGGAGGGGTTGTAACAAACCGGCGAGGTAGGAATTGTTGACGGGGGTTTTATGACCGCACCAACACAAAATAAAGTTACCAACGATTACTCTATCCTCTCTTGATCAAAATCTCCTGCATGCTAAGATTGCGAGAAAGATCATGCATTCAACTCCAAGGTTCCTTTATGCAGCAGACGTAGTCTCAGTTGGCTCGATGTGATTTGCTGGTATCTCAAGGGGGACTTACGTAATTGTTCACTCCAGAGAAAGGTGTAATTGTTTGTCGGTGATGGTCTGTATGGTTCTCTGGCGGTGTTCTCCTCTTCACTTTCAACTTCATCTGATGCTAATGGTATGCACGGTTCTTTGGCTTGGTTAGTGAGATTAGTGTATGTTTCGTGAAGAAGTGGTAAGTGTTGGGCTATCTCTACCCACTCTCCCTTCGTATGTTCTTTTGTCATGACGGTTCTCTTTCTCTCTCGACTACAACTTTTGCTTACGCTTCGGCTTCTACACTTGGGTGGGCTCAGACTTTCCCTTAGGAACCCTTCGCCTTCAACTTCACCCCTCAATCACCTCCTTCATTCTCTTTGTTTAATGATCCTTAAGGATCGATTAATCTCTAGATCTTGACCACGTTGTGGTCTCTTCTCACCTTTATTGGGGTCTAAGGGCATGAATCTCTCCAATCTGACTCGATTTCTTTAAGGCAATGGCGCCAAATGTTTGCTACTATATTTGATAAATTAAATACATGAATTAATAATAGAAATGACAATGCATACCAAATACATGCGTAAAATATATCTTTATTTGCACATGAAATTATTATAGAAGAAGACCAGAGATGGTCAACCAAGGATCAAAGTCGATCCGACTAGATCATACTACTCTCCTTGACGATACACAATGTATTTAAAGGACCCAACGGTTGCCACGAAAAACACAATCGTCAACCAACCGATGCTTATAACTAGCCAAAGCCGACAACCAATTAGTACAAACAATTAATACATAGTCGGGTAACCAATACTACTGAAGCATAATAATAGACATTATACACCAACTACATATAAAATTTAGGGAGTATTTCTGTTTGAATATATGTCTCCAAATATTTTCAAATTTTTTGGACCATTGTAATGTCCCCTTCCAGTTGACATCTCTTTGATCTTGAGATTAGCCTATTATGTGACCCTCGTAGGCTGATAGGGTGGATAGAGGGTCTTGTTGAGGCTTGGCTTGGCTTCAGTTGGCAGAATCATTCAGTTTGGCTTTTGTTAGAGTCGTTTGGACATCAGTTGCTTGACTTACTATTTTTAGTAAGTGGAGACACTCAGCGGAGCACCCCTGCTATTTTTAGCAGTATGGTCTGGTCATATGCAGATGCAGTCACTTATCATCTGGCTTCAAACGGTTCGTTAATTGGACTTATATTGAGAGAGATATTAATATTTATTTTTCAAAATAAATATTAATTAAATTGAAGCTTATATTATAAAGTTATAATATAATTTAATATTATAACTTAAGTGATTGTTTTAAAGGGGTCGACCATCATGAAGAAAGGGCCACTTTTTAATTAATTGTTTTAATTAAAAGGGCGTCCAAACTATGGAAAGATTAAAAGGTGAAATTCAAGTTTTATTTAAATGATGCTTTTTGGAGGAAATCGACCCAACTGAAAAAATATAAGTTTCTTTGAGAGAAACTCTTTTCATTATGTTATGAAAATTGATTTTAGTCCATTCTTCCTTCAGAGAACGGAGCCAAGGGTTTCAGTTGTCTTTTTGCATTGGAGAACGAGCCATCTTCAGTGTTGCAGTTTAGAGGCTGTGAAATATCAACTGATTTATTGCCTGTCAGTGAAATAGCTTCATCCAGAAGTTATTATAGAGCTTATTGAGAAGTTATCATTCAGAGATTGATTCATATTTGTCAGAAAAGGGGAATAACTTTGAGCGGCTGGTTGGGATCTTCACCTAGCACGAATCCCAAGGTTGTACGAATTGATTTGCTGCTGTTTTGAGGGCCGTACCACTCAGCTAG
Source organism: Sequoia sempervirens (assembly GCA_007258455.2). Classification (NCBI taxonomy): domain Eukaryota; kingdom Viridiplantae; phylum Streptophyta; class Pinopsida; order Cupressales; family Cupressaceae; genus Sequoia; species Sequoia sempervirens. The sequence goes on along the minus strand of VDFB02000013.1, from coordinate 7,446,064 downwards.
AAGGCCGTACTTCTTACCCTAGCCTGGGCACCTTGCTTTTTGACCTTCTGCCTTCATAAGATGGGACGTGTGAGAACCCCTTAGCTCTCCTTATACCTCTGTTTGGTTTTGAAATGGTTTTGCTGTGATTTTTTTGTTTATTTTGTAATTTTCTGATTTTTCTGATTTTTGCAGTGAAAGAAAATAATGCCAGTACAGAAAATAAATACAAGAAATTGAAATAAGCTTCAGATGCCAGGCGAATATGACTCTTTACTACATTGCAAATAAATGGCAATACAAGTAGAAAACATTGCATGCAATATTCAACTATCTAAATATTTATTCTTTTTTTTTCTGTAAAAACCTGGAATTGCTGAAGACGCCTAGAGACCACAAGAAGTGGTACGGCCTGCTCACTAATGGCTTCTCCCTTTGTGAAATGATGGAAATCAACAAAGAATACCTAGCCGCCCTTGTTTGTGCACAAATTCTACCATGAAGTGAAGCGCTTGGCTCAAGATGCAAACACGCCCTTTCAAGCAGCTATCTGGAGATTGTACGGCCAACAACCAGCAGCTTATAAAATCGTACGGCCTTGAGGGTGAGTATCTAACACTTGAAAATGGACGCCATAAGTAGGAAATGCATTCTGAACAATCTCTCAACAAAACTCTTGTAGATTTCTTGAAATGATAAAGCTCTATGATAACCTTTGGATGAAGCTATCTAACTGTTGGCAATAAATCGGATGGTATTTCACAACCTCTAAATTGCTTTCACTGGAGATGGCTTGTTCTCCAATGCTCTGAGACTGAAACCCTTGGCTTCCGTGCTCTGCTAGAAAGAAACTCAAAAATTCTTCTCATCAATAATTCTTATGCTTTTCCCGTGAAAACCCTTATATTTTTCAATTAGGTCGAATTTCTTTCTCTTTTCAATGATATTAAAATCGACTTTAATATTTCATTTTAATAATCACAAGTTGGGCGCCCCACTTAATAAAATATAATGAATTTCAAAAGTGGCCCCCTTTTAATGAAGTACGCCCCCTTCATCAGTATCACTTTAGTTATAATATAAAAAAAATATATTATAACTTAATTTTATAAGCTTCGAACTTAATAATATTTATTTTAACAAATAATATTTATTTTAACAAATAAATATTAATATCTCTTTCACTACCAGTCCAATTGACGAACCGTTTGAAGCTGGGCGCTGAATGATTGATTCTCCATGTGACCAGACTGAAATGCTAAAAATAGCAGGGGTGCTCCCACCACTTACTAAAAATAGTAAGTTGAGCAAAAGTTGTCCGATTGACCCCGAACGAAAGCCAAACTAGATTGATCTGAAAGCCGAGGCTGAGCCATGCCTCACAAGACCCCCTAAACTCCTCGTTAGCCTACGGAGGTCGCATAATAGGCTAACTCCACACTGCAAAGAGATGTCAACTGGAAGGGGACATGACAGTCTGCCCCTCCTGAAATTGCTTGTCCTCAAGCAATCTCAACTCCGGATGCTGCAAAATCTCCTCACTCTCCCACGTAGCATCCTCCACTGGTAAATCTCTCCATTTCACCAAATATTCCCTAATAGTCCTCCTGCGCAACTGTCTCTCTCTGTACTCCAGGATAGACTCGGGTACTAATATCAACTTTCCCTCATCATCTAAGGGAGGTAAAACTGCTGAAGGTACCACACGGCGTCCCAACGCCTTCTTGAGACGTGATACATGAAAAACATTGTGGACCTTGCTATCCGCCGGAAGCTCTAGCTCATAAGCCACCTCCCCAACACGCCTCAGAATCCTGAAAGGACCATAATATCGTGGCTTAAGCTTCTCTGAACCACTCTTCCTAAGAGTAGACTGACGGTAGGGCTGCAGCATGAGATAAACCATGTCTCCCACCTCAAAAGATCTCTCTGTCCTCTTCCGATCTGCGTACTGCTTCTGCTGATTTTGTGCCTTAGCAATATTCTCCTTGAGAGCCCTCATAGTGTCCTGACTCTCCTGCAATAAGTCTCCAACACTCGGCACTCTACTGTCACTCAGTAGCAAATCCAGAAAACTAGGCGCCTCATAACCGTACAAAGCCATGAAGGGGGACATCTGAATGGTCATGTGGAAAGTAGTATTGTAGCAATACTCGCACAAATATATCCACTTGACCCACACCTTTTGCTGCCCTGCAATGTAGTTCCTGAGGTAACCTTCGACCCATTTATTCACTATCTCCGTCTGACCATCGGTTTGCGGTGGTAATTGGTGCTCGGTGTAAGCTCGGTCCCACAAAGTCTAAACACCTCCTGCCAGAAGTGACTCAGGAACCGACTATCCCTGTCGCTCACTATGCTCCGAGGCAACCCATGTAGTTTGAAAACCTCACGGAAGAAGACCTCTGCTACCTGTGTAGCTGTGTAAGTGGTGGTGATCGGAAAAAAGTGGGCATACTTCGTCAGTCGATCCACAACTACATATATACAATCCCATCCTTGGGCTTTAGGCAAGCCCGTAATAAAATCCATCGACAGGCATTCCCACTTCCTATCAGGAATCGGAAGTGGCTGCGATAATCCTGTCGGATATGTGTTCTCCTGCTTGTTCTGCTGACAAACAGGGCACTCACGCACAAACTGAAGAACATCCGCCTTAAGAACCTTCCATGTAAATCTCTCCCGAATCTGTCTGTATGTTTTGAAGTACCCGGGATGCCCTGCTGTAGGTACATCATGAAAGGCTCGCATGATAGTGTTCTTCATCTCTGACCTTGGGATCAAGAAAATCCTATTCTTGTAAATGATCAAGTCATTCACAAGCGTGTACCTGGTGTCTACCATCGATCCCTCAACAATACTGGATGCCCAAGTATCCTTGGCATACTCTGCCACAATCAAATGCCTCCAATCCTCTGCAATGTGAACCATAGAGCTCAGATAAGGCCTGCGTGAGAGAGCGTCAGCCACTACATTCTGGGTACCTTTGATGTAGGTGATATCAAAGTCATATGCCTGTAACTTACCCACTTCTGCTGACGATCGTTTAAGTCTTGCTGCCCCAGGAAATGCCTCAAACTGTTGTGGTCAGTTTTAATGCAAAACTTACTGCCCACAAGATATTGCCTAAATTTGGCCAAGGCATGCATTATGGCCAGCATCTCCTTATCATAAATACTGTAAAGCTCTCTGGGCCTCTGAGCTTCCTGCTCTCATAAACAATCGTGTGCTTGTCCTACATAAGCACCGCCCCAATGCCCTCACCAGAAGCATCACATTGAAGCTCAAAAGGCTTCGTAAAATCTGGCAGTGCCAACACTGGACATGTAGTCATTAGCTCCTTGAACCTCACAAAACACTCCTGTGCCTCAGGAGTCCAACAGAATGCACCTTTTTTCAACAGATCCGTCATAGGTGCTGCATGGCATGAATAACCATTCACGAATCTGCAATAAAAACCACACAAGCCAAGAAATCCTCTCAGCTGTGTAAGGTTCGCCGGCGTAGGCCAATCTATGATAGCACGGATTTTCTCAGGATCCATCCGCACTCCCTCTGCACTGATGATATGGCCTAAGTAGAGCAACTCAGTCATCCCCAAATCACACTTGGACTCCTTGGCGTACAAGGACTCCCTCTCCAAAATGCTGAGCACTGTATCCAGATGAGCCAGATGCTCCTTCCAAGTCCTGCTGTAAATCAGAATGTCATCAAAGAAGACAAGTACATATCTCCTCAGTAGTGAGTGGAAGACCCTGTTCATGGTGGACTGAAATGTCGCTGGCGCGTTGGTTAGCCCAAATGGCATCACCACAAACTCGAAGTGTCCACAATGACAACGGAATGCAGTCTTCTCCACGTCCTGCTCACGTACTCAGATCTGGTGATATCCTGATCTCAGGTCTATCTTCGTGAAATAACATGCACCATGGAGCTCATCAATAAGCTCAGCTATGCGAGGTATGGGGTACCTGTTTTTGATGGTCCTCTTATTCAGGACTCTGTAATCTATGCACATGTGAAGGGTACCATCTTTCTTCTTCACTAGGACAACTGAAGAAGCGAATGGTGATTTACTTGGTCGAATGTGACCCATAGCAAGCAGCTCCTTGATAGTCTTCTCTATCTCATCCTTAAGCCGCTTAGGATGCCTGTAAGGAGTAAGCATGACGGCCTTAGCGCCCTCCTCAAGCTCTATAATGTGCTCAATACCCCTGTCTGGAGGTCTCCCTGGTGGAATATCACTGAAAACCTTCTCATGCTTAACTCTAAACTGTTGAATGTCAGGATGATACTCGGTCTTATGTTGTCCCTCCTGAATAGGTGTCAAAGTGCACTCGGCAGCCCACTCTACCATGTCATGTCGCATGAGCCTCTCCATCCGTCGGAAGGAAATAGTCCTGACATTACTGTCCCAAATGGCCTTCAGGATATGTGTCTTCCCATCCACATCAAACCGAATCTCCATGTCTTTGAGACGAAGAGTGACTTCCTCAAGGGAATGAAGCCACTTCATGCCCAAAACTAAATCAATATCTCCCATGTTCACCACATAATAATCAGCCTTGAATTCATAGTTATTCAAGCGCAAGGGAAGATCCTTAATCATACGATCACACCTGAGAGTGTAACCATCGGCCACCTTAACCCTAATCCCTTCGAACTCCTCAGTTATGAGTCCGCGTTTCTCCACAAATCTAGCATCAATAAAATTGTGGGTGGCTCCTGTGTCAAGAAGGGTGATGACCCTTTGTCCTGCCAAAACTCCACAAAGTCTAAATGAACCCTCCTGTTGAATGCTAGACAATCGTGCCTCCTGAATCTGAAGCTCTGACTCTGCCTTTGCCTTAGGCTCTGAAGCCTCTGATTCTGACTCCTCAGAACTCTCCTGCTGTTCGGAACTCTCAGATTCCAAATCCTCGTAATAAGCCCACATTACTCTATTGGCCTTACCCTTAGCCCTCAAAGGACAATCGTGGTTAGCATCGTAGGGACCTTTGCAGTAGAAGCAAAGCTTCTTCCTGCGCAAATCATTAAGAGCCTCGCGATTCAAGGGTGGTGCTGCTGATTTCCCCTTCGAGTCACTCTTAAAATCAGATCTCTCCTTATTCTTATTAAATCCCTTATTGTCCCTGAATGAAGAAGTGTTTCTGGAGTTGAATTTGCTGGATGGAGCTGCAAACTCCATGCTGCGTGCCTTCTTCATAGCTTCCTGTAACGAAGGAGGATCAAATGCTTTGATCCAACCTCTCAATGGTTCCAACAGTCCCTCCATGAAAAGCACGACGAGACGCCTCTCTGAAATATTGGGAACTGTTGATGTGTTTTTCGTGACCGCACCAACGCAGAATAAAGTCGCCAACGGCTGCCCTACTCTCTCTTGATCAAAGTATTTCGCATGCTAAGATTGCAAGAAAGTTCATGCGTTCAACTCCAAGGTTCTTTTAGTGCGAATAGGCTCAGTTGGCTCAATGTGATTTGCTGGTATTTCAAGAGGACTTACGGAATTGTTCAGTAGCGGAGAAAGGAAGTCAAATGCTCGAAAGATTTGTCTATGAAGTGCGGATTTCCTATTTTAACCACAAAGTACTGAATCGAAATGGGGTAGGGTTTAGAGAGTCTAAATCTATTCTAAGGCGTGGGATATGGAGCTCAACTTCAGCAAACTTCAACCAAACTTCGCTTTGCCTCGCATCGGACAGCTTCCACGGAGTCGGTGAAATCTTCAAGGGAGATGACTAAAGATGTTCAAACCACCACTTGACATAAAGATACCATCACAACGACGCATACCATTATTCAAACTGTGATTGAAGTTAAGTACATGATATTCCAGTTGACTACACAAGGCGCATTCACCATCAGCAAATACACTAGTGGTATGGATAGACGAAGTTGCTTAGATCAAACACCACATTCCACAACTAACATCTACTTGTATAGAATGAAAATTATACTACTTAGAACTGTTTATACTACCATTTGAATCGGAAGGACGAAGAAACCTTGCTAGCTACTCACAACAAAGACGAAATTCACCATCAATGAAAAACTCTATTATTGAGAGTGTTCACAACAATTTCTTACAAAGTTTTCAAAGGGAAAACTTTCCCTCTTCTTCAAACTACACTATCAATCTATACTAAGTTACTCCTAAGCTATCACCTAGTTGTCTCTCTACTCCGACTTCTACTCTAATGAGATACAAATGAGGGGGACTCCCCCTTTTATAGTTAGCCAAGTCCAACGGACAGCTCAGATTACAATTGACTGGATGACCCAGATCGTGCCACCTCAGCCCTAAACAAGATTTTCCCTAAAAACCGCCACAAAGGAGAGTGGGGCAATAAATGAGCCATAATGTCCATCATCCTTCTAGAAGATTCCATCTTTGAAACGCGTTCACACTGTTCTCGATCTTCTTGACGTTGTTCTTCAACTTCTTCTTTGTCACTTGAGTTATACTAAGTCTCAACACTTAGCCAATTTCTTGTAACTTTTCTTCCTTCGAGGTTTATCATCTTGAATCACTTAAGTCATCACCACTTGGTCTCGACATTCCTCCTGCAAAACAAGCAAGGAGAAGAGTATTAGAACACTTCATAATATAATCTTAACATACTTACCTGATTTTCACGCTCTAACTTCCCAGCATTCATCGCCTTCATTAGCCAACTTTGCATTCAAATTCGCCTTAGCCAAATTTCAACTTCCTCAAGGGCGTATTAGGAGAAGTACTTTAAGATCATCTTTTCAAGGTGATAACTTCAACTGCATCTTCTTCAAGGAATTCACTTCACTTGCTGGAGCTCTAACAACTTTGATTTTATTCGTCTCTGGCTCAAGAAGACTATCTTCACGAAGGATTTAAGCAAATTTACCTAGGCAGTTCCTTTCAAATTCATCGTCTGGAGGATTCTACCTTGAAAACACATTTTCTTCACTTTGCCTTAGAAAATTTTTAAAATTTCCCTTAGGAAAACGCATCAATCCTGGGCCCATCAAAAATCTCCATCCCGAAGGCCTCGGCGGACTGTGGAAGACATTAAAATCCATTCTTCATCAGAAATCTTCAATACCCAGAAGAAAATTTTCTTCAGAACGCGTCGAACTCATGGGTGTACCACGAACGGGTTCATTTAATTTTCTTGAATTTTGAACCTTAGAAAATTATTTCCCTGTGAAATTTAAATCCGTTCTTCACATCTGTGAACATCTTGAGTCGTTATGACTTGAGAAATTTTTTATCAATCCATCCTGCAATGCTAGCACCCTGACTTCATCACTGGCAACTCATCTGTGCTTCAAGAAAATTTCACCACCTTGGGTCTAGGCGTATTTTCTAAGGAAGAAAATAATTTGCCTTAGAAAAGTTTTAGATCACTTTGAAAATTTTGCCTTAGAAAAATTTCACCTTGGAAATTTTTTTTAGTTTTGATCACTTCGCCTGTGAGAAAAAAAAATTATTCCACTTAGAAGATCCTCCTGCAAGCACATCATTTTAACTTCCAACATCTTCACTGCCTTAGGAAAAATTCATTATTTTGTAATCCCAACACCTAGCAATTTGTTTCACCTCATATTTTATTTCACATTTGGAAAATATCTTCACTTGAAGCTTCAACGTCTTAGGAAAAATCTTCATCACCCCATCTTATATTTCATTTTACCACCCTAGGCGCATAGCACACTTGGAGAAAATTAAAAATCACGCCTAGCATTTGTTTTCACCACCTCACACACCTTGGAAAAATTTTCTAACACCTACCACCTTGGGCGCATGTAGCACTTGGAGGAAAATACGCCTAGCATTTATCTTGCTTTGACCACGCCTAGGAGTATTCACCTACCTCTTACCTTATTCACCACCTTACACTTACTTTTACAACTTCAACTTGGGCGCATTTGAGCCTAGGAGGAGGATGTAAATTGTTGACTTGTTTGACCTTTTTGAACTTGGGCGCATTTCTTATGTAGAGGAGGACGAACTTCTTTTCCAATGCCACCTTGTGACCTTTCAACTTCCCTCTTTTGTCCTAGCATGCCTTCTTTTGGGCGCATTTTAGCATGTGTGGAGGATTAACATCTTTGACTCCTTTGACCTCCTCTTAATATGGGCGCATTTGATGCCTCTAGGAGGATGAATTTCATACTTAGAAAATTTTGAATGCCACTAGCTTGCATGTGGGCGCATTTGGAGGTGGCAGGAAGATTTAACAATGCCTTAGAATATTTTTCACCATCTTATTTCTCCTTGGGCGCATTTTGAAGGTGGAGGAGGACGAGACTCAACACTTAGCAAATTTCTTGATGCCTCTACCACCTTGGCCGCATTTCTTGGGTGCTGTAGGATGGGAAACTTTGACTTTCTTTGACCTTTCTTCCTTTTGGGCGCATTTTGCCATAGCTACAAGATGAAGTTCCAGACTTAATCAATTTTCCTCGTTTTCGCCAGTTTATCCATGCCCTGCTATTTATAGTAAGCCTTCTGATTTTTGCATCTCTAAAGCTCAGAACGATTTGAAATTTCAAATGTTGCATCCTCACGACCTTGTTACCCTGTTGGCATTGCTATTTTTAGTTGGTCTACTATTTTTAGCCCATTTCTGAAGGTGATTTGCTATAAATAGCAATTGCTTGCTTCTAATAGCTCCACTGCTCCGATTAACTTGAAATTTAAATGAGGCGCTCCTCACCACATGACCTGCCTGCTGACATCAACGCATGCACCTAACTTGCTATTTTTAGCATGTTTCCAAAATGACTTACTATAAATAGTAAGTGCTCCGTTTGACTTCAAATTTTACCAGCAGAAAGCCTGAAGGATGCTGATCGCAGTGGTTTACACCGGTTTTCAAAAATTCTAACTTTTTGCATCTCTTTTCAGGTTCCGAAGTTGGAAACCCTAATTTGCATTGCATGTGTATCAAATGATTTCTGTTTGTTTTCGTTTCTGCTGCATTGCGATTAGCGCGTGATTCTGAATTGCTGGGAAGCGACTGTCGGGACGCACCTACTAAAAATAGCAAGTTCCTTACTGAGTGATTATCTCCATTTGCATGTCATACCACTGCGTAGGTCTCGAAAAACCCACCAGGTATCATCCGACATGCAAAAGAAACTCTGACATGCAAACCCTAAAAATAGCCTCGGAAGGCTGAACTCTGAAAGTCGTCGTCTCGCTTTGCATGTTATACTGTTGCGAATGTCTTGAAAAACCCAGAAGGAATATGCCGACATGCAGAGAAAAACTCTGCATTTGACCCCTGAAATTTGCTCTGGAAGCTGGACTGCTAAAAATAGTAAGTTGTCTGTTTTCGCTCAAATTTTGCGCACAAGCAGTCTGATGTGCTCTGAATGCAGTGTGACTGTTAAAACTCCGAAGGTGTTGATGGAATGCCCTAAATTGCACGCTTACTAAAAATAGTAAGTTGTCAGAATCTGATAAAGTTTCAGTGGAAGCTTGCTGGAAACACACTGACACCAATGTTAGCCTCAGATTTCAATTTACTCACTTCATTTGACCTCAAATTGGAAAGGAAGCTCAAAACCCTAATTTTCAGACTTGGCCAAATTTCACTCATTTAAGCTCAAAGACGGGAGCGTCCCCGAAAAGCAGACCTCAGAAAAGAGACAGAGAGAGAGAAAAACCAAAGCCAAAAGACCAGAATGGAGCAAAAATTAGGGGTCCCCATCTTGAATGGGGCGATGTGTGAAAAGGTCACAACAGGAACCATCACTGACAATCGTTGGAAGTCTCCTATGTAGGACTCCAGACTACCACTCTGTCGCAACTGAACCAACTCTCTGAAATAGGATTTCGGGTCCTTTTTGTCAAATCGTTCCACCAACCTGTCTACGAACTCCTGGTATGTGGTGATACGATCATGCTGAAGTGTCACCATCTCGTGATGCCACCAATCATAAGCTGCTCCCTCCAGATGCAATGTAGCATACCTGATAGCATCCCCCTCAGCCATAGGACGCAATGTGAGAAAGGTGTCCAGCTTACTGATCCAGGCCTATGCTGTGACCTTGCCACTACCGTCAAACATAGCTAGAGTGAGTTTGTTTGTGGCATGCTTCAGATCATTATTATTATTCTGAGGCCTCCAATCATGTCGATTCCTGTGGTGTTCTCTCCTCTATGTGAGAAATCTGTCAAAGGAAATCCTCTCTCTGACATCTGGTGTCAGCAACTCCCACTCATCGTTCGCTGCCATAAGAGTATCAGCGAACATCTCCTCAGGCTCCTCACCTGCAATAGCCTCATCAGGCTCCTGTCTCACAAAAGTAGACCGAGTTGGCCTGTCTACTGTACGTGAAACAGTCCTAGGTGCTCTCCGTGAACCTGCATCACTCCTGTTCTCGTCACAATGTGGTGACGGTCTCCTCGGCGTACCTAACCTCTGGATCGCCACTGTCAACTGCTGTAGTACATCAGTGGCCTGCTGTTGACCTGCTCGTAAATCTCTGAGAGTGAGTAGAACCTCCGCATCGTCCTGATCCCTAGGGTTTCGAGGAATTTCTGTCCCTTCAGCCATGGTACCCGGCTGCCTGTTCAATCCCTGTTGCCTGTCAATCAAGGCTCTCCTGCGAGTGTAATATCTGTGAGACCCAACCTCTTGTGGCTGCATAAGAGTGCTAAACCCTCAGGATGGCAGGATTTAGCTCTGATACCACTGTGAGAACCCCTTAGCTCTCCTTATACCTCCGTTTGGTTTTGAAATGGTTTTGCTGTGACTTTTTTGTTTATTTTGTAATTTTCTGATTTTTCTGATTTTTGCAGTGAAAGAAAATAATGCCAGTACAGAAAATAAATACGAGAAATTGAAATAAGCTTCAGATGCCAGGCGAATATGACTCTTTATTACATTGCAAATAAATGGCAATACAAGTAGAAAACATTGCATGCAATATTCAACTATCTAAATATTTATTCTTTTTTTCTGTAAAAACCTGGAATTGCTGAAGACGCCTGGAGACCACAAGAAGTGGTACGGCCTGCTCACTAATGGCTTCTCCCTTTGTGAAATGATGGAAATCAACAAAGAATACCCAGCCGCCCCTGTTTGTGCACAAATTCTACCATGAAGTGAAGCGCTTGGCTCAAGATGCAAACACGCCCTTTCAAGCAGCTCTCTGGAGATTGTATGGCCAACAACCAACAGCTTATAAAATCGTACGGCCTTGAGGGTGAGTATCTAACACTTGAAAATGGACGCCATAAGTAGGAAATGCATTCTGAACAATCTCTCAACAAAACTCTTGTAGATTTCTTGAAATGTAAAGCTCTATGATAACCTCTGGATGAAGCTATCTGACTGCTGGCAATAAATCGAATGGTAGTTCACAACCTCTAAATTGCTTTCACTAGAGATGGCTCGTTCTCCAATGCTCTGAGACTGAAACCCTTGGCTTCCGTGCTCTGCTAGAAAGAAACTCAAAAATTCTTCTCATCAATAATCCTTATGCTTTTCCTGTGAAAACCCTTATATTTTTCAATTAGGTCGAATTTCTCTCTTTTCAATGATATTAAAATCGACTTTAATATTTCATTTTAATAATCACAAGTTGGGCGCCCCACTTAATAAAATATAATGAATTCCAAAAGTGGCCCCCTTTTAATGAAGTACGCCCCCTTCATCAGTATCACTTTAGTTATAATATAAAAAAAATATATTATAACTTAATTTTATAAGCTTCGAACTTAATAATATTTATTTTAACAAATAAATATTAATATCTCTTCCACTACCAGTCCAATTGACGAACCATTTGAAGTTGGGCGCCGAATGATTGATTCTCCATGTGACTAGACTGAAATGCTAAAAATAACAGGGGTGCTCCTACCACTTACTAAAAATAGTAAGTTGAGCAAAAGTTGTCCGATTGACCCCAAACGAAAGCCAAACTAGATTGATCTGTAAGCTGAGGCTGAGCCATGCCTCACAAGACCCCCTAAACTCCTCGTTAGCCTACGGAGGTCGCATAATAGGCTAACTCCACACTGCAAAGAGATGTCAACTGGAAGGGGACATGACAGGACGCAATGATCTTTGGATTGGTCTGCATCAATCATGAGGCTGGAGAAATGTTATCTAATGCTGGCAGTATCAATTCTTCATCATTCTGGGCGGCTGCAATCAGCAAGTCAGGTTTTTGAATAATGCAATCAGCTTTGCTTTTTGGTCTGCATGTTAGGGTTTTCATATTGTAATAGCTGAGAAAAGATAATACAACTATTTGCTATCGATTCAAGAATCTATTAGCATCAGTTTTTACCTTATTGTATTTATTAAGGATTTTAGTAGCATTTTCTTTCAAAATCGCATTATGTTCTTTTATGCAAAAACTTCAAAAAAATCATATACCTACAAAACACAAAAAAAAACAATCAGTTGAGCATTAGTGTTGAAGTTGAGCCAACCAGGGTTCTTCACAACCATCCTATTATAGTAATTGCCAAAGCTTGATTGAAGATGACTATATTTCTGATATTCAGTCCCCCTTCATGCTTGAACTTACAAATTTGGTCTCTATTCAACTAATGGGTATCTAAATTTATTCTTTGTTCCTTGACATATAAAATTCCAATGTAAAGTTTATATCTTGAGAACTAACTATTTCAGTAAAAGGGGAAGAGTAAGTACATAAATAGGCACTGCTTAGAGTACCCACTGCATTAGCTAATCCCTTCTTGCAACTGCTTAGAGTACCCACTGCATTAGCTAATCCCTTCTTGCAAAAAATTCCAATGTAAAGTTTATATCTTGAGAACTAACTATTTCAGTAAAAGGGGAAGAGTAAGTACATAAATAGGCACTGCTTAGAGTACCCACTGCATTAGCTAATCCCTTCTTGCAAAAAAGAGCCACCTATTTGTCCAGTGGAACAATTTGGTGTTGAGTTCTCCCATAGTGCAATCCCATAATTGTGCATTGTTCCTGATGCTAAGTGAAATCCCAAAAACCTTTATAGGTAGAGTTCTTTCTGATATACCAGACTATTAAGAATAGCTCATTTTCATCTAACAAGGATACTTAGGAAAAAGACAGGCTTTTTCTCCATTCAGTTGCTGTCCAGAAGCCATTTGGTAAATATAAAAAATACTATGCAATTTGTTGAATTCTTGGAGAAGGAAACTAGCAAAAGAAAAAGGTGTATTATCTGCAAAGTGAAAATTACAAAATTTGTCTCCTTCAATGGTGGGAAATCCAAAGACTGGGCCCTAAATTTTAGCTACTCCAATACAGTTTAGTGTTTCTGTCAATAAAATAAAGAGGTATGGGATTTTAGTCAGTCTCCCTGTCAGAGGCCTCTAGAAGCAGTACATGGTGTATTTTGTAGTACCATTGATGGAGATGTCAAAGGTAGAAGTGATACAGCTTTGTATTCATTGGATAACTAATCGAAAGGCCTACAAAACTTTACTTAGGCCCCAATTAAACTTATCAAAAGATTTGGAATGCTTAGCTTTACCATGACACCATGTCAGTGCTGGCTTTCTATCCTTTAGAGAATGTAGTACTTCCTAGACTACAATAATGCTATCAGTGATCTGAAAGCTGATTGACTGGCAGAGATTAGCTTTCCCAGCTGGGACTTGATCCTTGAGTCTTATCAATTTGGAGACGACCATGTAGAGCATTTTGCATAGCTCCAATGGCCAATAGTGGCTTATTTGTTCATCATGGGCAATCTTAGGGATTGGCTTCAAAGTTGTTGCATTCATATATTATAGCATTTGTTCATTTTTCCTGGACTCTTCAATTACCACCATTAGTTCCCTTCGCAGTGATCCATGACTTAGAGGACATATACACTTGTAATAACATCTCCAAAACCAGTCTAGGCCCAGTTATGCGTGTAATACCCTCAACAAAATAAAAGTAAAAACTATCATACCAGTGAAAATGAAATCAGCCATCCAGGGATGTTGCACACTTAACTATTCTTTTGGAGAAGGCTCCAACAAAATTTCATTACAAATTGACCATAAGATTGCAGAGATTGATTGGCAAATTGAATTAAGAGAGTCCTTTTCGCTCAATTCCTTGATGGGCAGATTGTCAAAGATAGCTCACAAAAATATTTTAAAAGGAGAGAGAAGATAGAGTACTTAAGCTCAAGAAATCCACTCATCTCAATAGCCCCACAAAAAGAGACTTCGCCATCACCCTGAGAGAAATGCATGTCACCCATACTGAGATTTGCACCATCTACAAATACAGGAAAGTATATCTTTGATCCCCTGCTGAGATTTTTAATGTCACAATTCCCACCGTTTTCTCTACCTGGAATAGTTCTTGCAGCCTCAGCTGCAATTCTTTCCCATTCTGATGTGCCTGATTTTACCTGCACAACCAACCTTGTTGCATAAAGATATTATATACAGAAAGGAAACATTAAGTACTTGAGTGATTATTTGAAACTGATTCATGCTACAAATGTAGCCAGAAAAGAAGATCATAACCTATATTGCATGTATTAAAACTGTTATAATTTCCAAAACATATCAATATGCATAGGATCTATTCACAAGCCTTATGTGATCGACGTTGACTGAAATATTCTATATTTATGTGCATATGTTATGTATCTCTATACATCGCATTTTTTGATGTGATAAAAATATTATGTAAATAAGACATTTTGTATAAGTTTACTACTTCATAATTAAGTAGTTTCCTTTTTGCTCTTGCATGAAATATGTTTCATTACTAGAAAAACCCGTTCATTTCTAATAAAGCATTAAATAGAACACTAATTTAACAGAGCCTTCATTCCCTTCTGTTTCTATTAAAATGGTTTCAGTCCTCTTGTTTCCATGATTCTTATTATCAATCAAGGAATATTGTAGCTAGCTTAACACACATCCATTGGAAATGTCTTCCTCGGTCTCTTGAATTTCTATGTGCATTCCATAATAGTACTTTATGTCAACCAGTACTTCCACTAACTTCAGCTTTTAAAAGTTAATTTTTTTGCAATTTCTTACAAATTTATTTAGCATTTTTTACATGTTTCTTTGAACATAGCAGCAAGTCCCAAGTGATATCAGAGCATGCTTTTCCATCCCACATTGTTCATCTAATAGCTACCCACATTCTCTGTTTAACTTCTGTTGTGTTAGCATTACTCTATCTATTCGAATGTCTTCATCCTTTTTTGTGCCCAAGCTGAAAAGAAAAGAAGCAAAACCAATCTGTTTCAGCATATTATCTGTTATCTGTATCTATGTTCCAGAGCAAAAAGTAGAGTTTTCAGTCCTCTTGTTTCTGTGAATCTTATTATCAATAAAGGAATATTGTAGCTAGCTTAACACACATCAATTGGAAATGTCTTCCTCGGTCTCTTGAATTTCTGTGTGCATTCCACAATAGTCCTTTTTGTCAACCAGTGCTTCCACTAATTTCAGCTTCTAAAAGCTTTTTTTTTTGGCAATCGGTGACAAATTTATTTAGCATTTTTTAGATGTTTCTTTGAACACAGCAGCATGTCCAAGTCATATCAGAGCATGCTTTTCCATCTCACATTGTTCATCCAATAGCTACCCACGTTCTCTGGTTAACCTCTGTTGTGTTACCATTACTCTATTTATTCTAATGTTTTTGTGCCCAAGCTGAAAAGAAAAGAAGCAAAAACAATCTGTTTCAGCATATTATCTGTTATCTGTATCCATGTTCCAGAGCAAAAAGTGGAGTTTTGAATCTTGTCTGTTTTCTGCACTTGTTTTGACCTTCTTTGCTCAGTCCAATGTTCAGCTGTGGTTTCCTGTAATGACCACCCCTGGTTTTTTTTTTGAAAGATACAATCTGCTGTTTGGCTTGTTTGCTGATGTACTTGTGTATGTTTTACAATGTGTTTTCATGATGCATGATTACATATAGAATATTGCAAGAGTATAAAGCTAGTGAAAGGCAAAATCATTCATAAAGATAATCACATATGTAAGAGCAACAGCTTCAGATTTAAATCAGATTATTACATTATATTTTCAGACCTGTAATAAAGAGTTTTCAGACCTGGTATTTGCTTTATAACAGCAGCGGATCAGTACATAAGAGCTCCAAAAACCTCTCAGAGAGATTGAACCATAACCCTTGTTTTTCCATGCCTAGGAGCAGCAACACCAACGTTGAAAATGGTTTGATTATGAGGACTTTACATCAGCAACCCTCATACTTGATGGTACAGAATGGTACGGCCCTGAAGAGGGCAATTTTGCCTTTGAAAATCAGGTCTTCACAATAGCTCCTGAACAATGGCTAGAAAGTTGGCGCCTAGACTGATGAAAACCAACACTCAAATACCCAAAATGAAAAAGCCAGCCACCCAAAGTGCTACAATCAAATTCGACTTTCAGCCATTGACAAAACTGAGTTTCCAGATTTCTGATAAAGTATATCAGACCTCAAAACACACCAAAAAAACATCTGCTAATCACCTCCAAAATGAAGCAATCTCCAAAACACACTAACACTAGCAAACCCAAATCCAAATACCATATAAATCTTCGACTTTCACCCTTCAAAACCCTGAAAATCTGAACTCTGTTGAAGCATTGTGTGATCCCTAGATGGAACCACTCAAAATCTTACTAGGGTGGATCTCTCACCACCGAAATCAGCTCAATACGATGAGGGTTTTCATCCTCAACGTGCAGCCCGAGTACTTTGGAGTCATTCCAACAACATTCTGTTAAGTTGCCAAAAAGAACATAACCAAATGAGAGCCAAAACTTATATTTATAAAGTGAGGGAAGAATTAGGGCAACTTGCATTTGAGTTTGAATATATTTCCCTCTCATTTCACTTTATGAAATGACATGAAATTACCCCAAGAGGGGCATCCAACATTAAGCCCAAACTAGGCGTCCCACCTTATGAGGCATAACATTAGCCTTTAAAAATGATAAATAAACCTCTTAGCATCCACTTGAAATACATGGCCCCTCTTTTAAAACAACGTTGTACAACTAGGCCAAGGGGTTTGCTCATAAGGAAACTATGTTGCCTTATTCAGCCTTCTAAAACAACGTTAAGTTATCTCATTAGGCACCAAGGTACTTTTCAATGACCACCTACCCCCTCACTTAAGTTATAATGTTATTTTATAAAAATAACTAAGTGACTGATAAAAAGCAAATATTAAATAATCCAACCTTAGGCTTTCCAATGCCACCATAGAAATAACAATGTTGAGAACACTATGGACCTGAGACCAATTTTCCCGAAATAGACTTACTATAAATAGCAACTTCTAAAAATAGTAAGTACTCACCAAATATCAAACTAGCACAAAACATTAAAGCTCATCAGACAACTTCCACACACTGCCCAAACAAGAAACCCTACACTGCACAGTCGTCAAGACCAGTTGCTAAATATAGTACTTACTAAAAATAGTGAGTCAAAACCAAACTAGCCCAAAGGAGGACATCGAAAATGGGGACATCACATTTTCTATGCCAAAAGCAAGATGGGAAATCATGTCATTGAAGACCACACCAATGAACTAGTCTTCATGGGACAACTTGGACAATTAATTTGACAAATGTGAATATAAACAACCATCCGAAGAAACACACTACACTGTCATGTTCCTTTTTTTTACTAATTCATCATATGAGAACCCGTGAACCCATTTCCATGAGTAAATAACAAAGCATGCATGAATTAAAAAAGAAATGCATGCATGAACTAAAAAAGAAATGCATGCATGAATTAAAAAGCAATGCATGCATGCATGAAAAAAACATTCATGTATGAAGAAAGCATTTTTATTTTCCTGCTAGTTAACTCAGCTTTTTTGGGTGTTGGAATCTTGCATGAATTTGAGGGCCTAAGTTGGCTATAAATTGAATGTTGGAATGCCTATTCATATATCTTTTGTTTTTCTCTCATATTTTTTGTATTAGCTGAGCTTTGTGCTCATCTATTGGTTCAAGGATGGAAACCCTTGGATTTGGAGATCAAAGGATGAAACCAAAGCAAAACCCCTTTGATTTTCAATGGGCAGTCTCATTCAAGGATTGCCTATGTGTTGAAATCATTTTGTTTTCTTTATCAGCAAGTGATTTGTGGAGTCAAGCAACTACATATAGCAGCATTAGATTTGATTAATCTTCTACCAACATATTTGGATATTATTTATATTTAATAGATGTAATCCAACTGCAACATATTTGAATAATAGCTCTATTGTGTTTGTGAATGAGTTACATTGTTTATGCAATCTATTGTTCTATGATTCTATCTTCTTGGAATCATTATTTATAGTATTTATCCAACATATGCACTCACCTTGCCCTCACATGATTTTGGTGATCAAAGAGTGGTGAATAATTTATATAAAAATTCACTGAGGTCATTATAGCAGTATCAAAGCTAATTTCTTGCTAGCCTATGGATCATGCAAAGAAAAGAAAAAACTTTGACAAAATAAGAAACGGCAGATCTTTTAAGGATACCCTAAGATTCAAAGAGACCAAGATAGAATGATTGAGCTAGTAGCACGAATATTGTTGTTCCAAAGTAGCATGTAAAATCCAAATCTAGTTACAACATCACACAGAGAGCGAAGCTTAACTTGAAATAACTGACCAATGATTAGTCAAATGGGTCCCATTCAAAAACCTATTAGGCCCATGTTTTAACAAAAGAGTGAAAAATCAGATTTTTGAGCAATTCTTGCAGAGGAGTTAGACACACTCCTAATGAAGTATCAATGGAAATTAGAAGGTGATGGTGTTTCAATTCGCACCTCTGGAATGCAAATTAGAAACGGACAACTATGCACAGATAAACTACTCTTCGAATTAGGAGGGGAAGCTCCCTCTTTGCTGATGTTGCTTAAAAGAAAGTAAACTAAAACTAATTTGCTTATCTTTTTGTTCAACTAAGAGCACAAGGTTATAAAACTCAAGTGACGTAGCTGAGATTTTCTCTTTTGGAAGTTCAACTACGACTAAGCCTACTCTAATGACGTTTCTAACTTCTCAAGTAAATGCAAAGCAAGAGAATTAGAAATGAACAAGGATTCTTTGACATAAATACTTAAACTTTCTCTCAACGCACATCTACTTACTTTCAATGCAACCTAAAATAGAGATCATATAAGCATAACACATGAAACGGAAATCTGAGACATATCAGGGCAAAGTAGGCACAAGACTTTATTTCTCAAATCTCACGAACAAAAGATTACACTTCTGGGACAGTAGGATTGTAGAAAAATAGGCTTACAGTTTAGCCATCAAACCAGAATACATTGACACAAGACACATGCACTGAACAATAACTTGCAGCTAAAGAGGCATACAAGCTTGCTCTTACACTAAGTGAACATGAAACTGAACAACTTGCAGGAAAAATAGGCTCAGCAATTTGCTATTACAATAATCATTAAAGAAAATTGGGCAAGGCTTCCCTTATTTATACACAAGCAGAGGAGTAGGGAACCCTAAAATCTCCTTACTTTTACAACTAAGACTTGCCAACATGCAAGCTTTATTTCTAAAACTAAAACAAGATAAGCATTTGACAACCTATGAAAGCATAAAAACAGGGAAACGCCAACTATTACATCTTGTTTTCTTTTCTCTCTCACAGAAGGGATAAGCCTGAATCAAGAATAGAAAGAAAGCATGAGATAAGAATGGAAAGAAAGCTTGGAGAAAGTTGCTGCTTTAAACCACATCCATTAAAAAGTTGGAAACTGCATCTCTATCATGAGCATTAATGCTATCTATAACAAAATTCGGCTTTTCCAGGATCTCTTCACCTTCTACAATTGAACTTAGAGAATCTTTCACATCTTCAACTGCTTTATTGAATCTTGCTAATTTTGGTGGCTCTGCAACTGGAGTGATGACCTTTTACAAATATATCCTCTTGCTTCAACATATCTTTTGCAGCTTTTATGCTTTTGACACTTTTGATTTTTCAATGGAAGAGTATTGTACAACTCTTTTGCGCTACTTGTCCTTTTGCTTATACCATACCTTTTTGTGTTCTTGAACTGAGATGATGAAGTTTTCTGGTCATGGTGGTATTGGAAAGCACTTTTTTAACGTCGTCCGGCTTGAGGCTGCAA
Source organism: Sequoia sempervirens (assembly GCA_007258455.2). Classification (NCBI taxonomy): domain Eukaryota; kingdom Viridiplantae; phylum Streptophyta; class Pinopsida; order Cupressales; family Cupressaceae; genus Sequoia; species Sequoia sempervirens. Next base: position 7,425,985 of record VDFB02000013.1, on the reverse strand, counting down.
ACAACCCACCCATCTGTTGCTTGGCTCTAAATTTCATGGGAGAATACTCCATGCTAAAAAACTCGAAAATTGACTATAAACTTGACTATGTTTGAACAAGTTCAGCACAAAAGCTAAAAATAGCTGGCTAGTTTTTCTTCTTCAAACGAGCAGATTTTTCAAAAATAAACTAAGATATGGGTTTGGTAGAGAATCTCGTTGCAAGAAGACCCAGATCGTCCGTTTTGGAAAATATTGAAGTTGATTGAAAAAGCAGCAAACCCTATTTTTTTGAACTTTTTTCTAAAAAAACCTGAGAACTGGGTTTTGTGCAGAATCACATTTTGGATGAACCCAATTGATCAGATTTTGAAAATACTGAAGATTTCTTGGACATGCATGGAAAAAGTAGGTTCTTGAAAGTTGAAAATTTTTCCAAAGTTGTTGAGAATCAAGAACTGAGCTAACCCATATTGTTGAAAACTAAAAAAGATGAACCTCCTCTGAAAATTGATGCCCTAGAAAAATAAAGCATGAAAAAGCGAGCCTTTGTGTGAGCTGATCTGGAAAATATGAAGAACTTTGAAAAAGCAACTCGTTTTAGCCTTCGAATCTTGAGATGAATAGAATTTTATGTTTCCTCCTCTGGCCTCCAACTTGCAAAAAGTGAATAATGAAATCCAAAGCCTTCTTAAATAGGGTTTTAGGATAAAAACACTTTATTCTCCAGCTTTAAATCTTTGAAGCCAATCCTAAGCCAAATTCATCGAATGTAGACACTTTTTTGAATGTTGAATGACGAAATTTGGAAAATTCTCTAAGGCATGAGAACTTGGGCGCCTTTCTTGATAGACTTTGTGATGAGCCCTGCTGGCTCTCCGCTCAAAACCCCCAAATTCTTAAGTCTTTAATTGTTTTTTTAAGTTTTTTAAGAAATCTTAATAGACAGAAGAGAAGGGGCGCAGCATATTTTTGCTCATAAAATGAAATTTAAAGCAAAAATTCACAAATTGGAAATACAGAAGCTATTATTATACTGAGACAATTAGAATATGCATAACAGACATACCCGAAATACTCCAGTTATTTTATATAAAGCAATAGCCAGATCTACAGCCGGAAATGGTGAAAATCAGCATAAAAGCACGCCAAAGCTCCAGAAGGGGTTTCTCCTGCTGAGAAATAGGTCACAATGCACTGAATAGACTAGGCGCCAAGGATGGAAACCAAAACCAGCTCAAAAAGGAGGCGTTTCTCCCTTTGTCTTCACACGCCTTTCTCAAGGCACAAATTCCAAGACAAGCCGTACGGCCATGAAAAAGAAGGAAATGAATCTCTGAAGAAGAATCCCAGAAGCTGTAGAAGGACGCCACCAAGAAACCCTCAATGATTATTCTGAAGAACAAACATCTGCATAAATAAATCCTCTGTCTGCAACTGTAGAACTTCTGTGTGAAGCCCTCAACTGTACGGATTCAGCTGATCTCTCACAGCCTCAAACGTACTCAACACTGAAGAGTTTTCCGTTCTCCAATGGACACAATGATCAAACCCTGCTCTCAGGAGAATGCTCAGAGAAAAGATGCACAAGGCAAAGAGAAATGGTCAAAATGATATGAGTTTCAATTGCCAAAATGCCTCTTTATGCAAAAGCACGCATTTCCATAAAGATACGCCCTTTTTAGGTTTTAAAATATCATAATATTTTAATATATCCCTTTTCAATAGTTTGAGCGCACTTTTATAATATTTAAAGTTATTAAAATATTATAATCCCCCTTTTGACATTTAAGTGATATAAAATATAAATAAAGTCAATGTGACTTTATTAAAAAGGCGTTTTAAGTTAATAAATTAACTTAATCACTTAAAATTCCGCAATATGCTCAAAACTCAGGATAATCTCGTGCCGTCAGAAGCGATGAACTCCTGGAATGCCAACGCTCACTGTGATCTAAACACTGTCCACTGAAAACACGAACAAACAAACTCTCCAAAATGCAACACTGACCCTCTATCCAAACTGGCTAGCCCACAAGGGTCCAATAAAGGGCTAACACACTGTCAACTATGATCATGCCGAAAACGGGGACATTACAGTCCGCCCTCCCTGAAATTGCTTGTCCGCAAGCAATCTCAACAACAAAGAATCAACCACTCCACCAGGATCCCAAGGATAGTGTCGTGAAATGTCCCTCATGTCATCAACTGTCTCCTGTAACTCCCAAATCTGATCAACTGGATCATCATGCTGTACCCTGTCAATCTCAACACCATCTGTCACAGGAGAGAAAAACTCAAAAGGAAGCAAGTCAAACCGCTGACAACACTTGCTCCCTAAAACCGCCCGAGATATGCTATCATCTAACATATCTAACACGTGCATACCGGAATTGTGCATCTGAAATAGGTCATGTACATGATGACTGAAAGTGAAACTGTGTAAACTCCTAACCATGTACACACTGGAAATCTCCTCAACGAGCTCTGTCTGAAATCTCGATGCACTGACGGAATCTCCAATACTATGATCAACGCTCTTGCCTAAATCAGGATCAAAAGTAGAATCAGTATCCACCTCAAAGAGCGGATTATCACAAGAAGATGTAGCATCTGTCTCATAAAGAGGATTTTGTACTAACTGAGCCTCATAACTGTACTGATCCCAATCAAACCCCTCTGATCCCATGGGACTAGAATCAAAATGATAATCCTCCTGAAACATCTCATGCTCCTCCTCTAGAATCTTCGGTTCTATCTTCTCACCTTTTGCGTTGACGAGAATGATAGATCGCATACTCCCATCCTGAAAACCAGCTTGCTGGTCCGTTAAATCAGCAAGGTCATCACCCTCATAAAACCACTCCATTTGTCTATTTGAACCCTTAGGCTTGAGAGGACAATTGTGGTTTTGGTCATAAGGAGCTTTGCAATAGAAACATAGCTTCCTCCTACGCAAATCATTTATTGTCTCTCGGTCCAAAGGAGCTGCAAACTTCCTCTTTTCATCAATCTTTTCTGATTCATTAGGTTCTGATTTGCTATCACTATAGGATGAAGATGCTTCTGCATTTGTAGTAAACTTACCACGTGAAGCTGTAAGTTCCATGCTACGAGCCTTTCTCATAGCTTCGTGCAAGGTAGGTGGATCGAATGCCTTGATCCAACCTTTCATTGGCTCATGGAGACCTTCTACAAATAAAATGACAAGTCTCCTCTCTGAGATTCCGGTAACCATAACCGAGAGCTTCTGGAACTCACCAATATAAGACTCCAAGCTACCCAACTGCTTCAACTGAGCAAGGTCTCTGAAGAATAGCTCAGGATCACGTCTATCAAACCTCTCTACCAGTCTATCAGTAAACTCCTGGTACGAGGTAATCCTATCATGATGTAGTGTAGCCATACCATGAATCCACCAGTCATGTGCCACGCCATCAAGGTGTAGTGCTGCAAATCGAATGGCATCTTCCTCAGGCATGGGGCGTAGTGTTAAGAATGTGTCAAGTTTACTAACCCAGGCACGTGCTGTAACTCTACCACTGCCATCATAGTGAACTAAGGTTAGTTTGTTGGTAGCTTGTCTGAGATCATTCTGCTTGTGTCTAGGCCTCCTGTCATTCCTGCTTCTGGTGTGTTCTCTCTTCTGGCTTATGAATCTGTCAAAGTTAAGGTGCTCCTTAACCCTTGGTGGCAAATTATCCCACTCATCATGCATAGCCATAATATTATCTGCAAAATTTATTTCACCACCTTGTTCAGCTTCATCCACTTCCTCAGCATCATCTCTGGTGAACGTGGGATATGTAGCTCTCTCATAGGTGCGTACTGGATCTATAATCCTCTGTGGCTGTCTATGGATACTGCCATCTCTATCTGAATCCAAACTACGAGCTCTGTTTAATGACAAATTCTGAACATTCGTGCTGAGTTGTTGAAGAATAGTTGCAACCTGCTCTTGCCCTGCAACCATGCCTCTAAGCACGTCTTTGGCTTCTCTGTCCTCATCCTCCCAATTATTCCTGTGAGAACTTTCTCCAGCCCTGTTCGCCATATTGTCCCAATCTAATTCCTCCTCCTGATCTGCAAACGGAAATGGTGGAAAAGGATTTTGGTCGCCTCTCTGATTTCTAGGGCCACCTCTGAAATAGGACTTGCCAAAACCCTCTCTGTTTGACTTCATAAATTCTCAAACCCCACAAGCTGGCAGGATGTGAGCTCTGATACCACTGTGATGAGCCCTGCTGGCTCTCCGCTCAAAACCCCCAAATTCTTAAGTCTTTAATTGTTTTTTTTAAGTTTTTTAAGAAATCTTAATAGACAGAAGAGAAGGGGCGCAGCATATTTTTGCTCATAAAATGAAATTTAAAGCAAAAATTCACAAATTGGAAATACAGAAGCTATTATTATACTGAGACAATTAGAATATGCATAACAGACATACCCGAAATACTCCAGTTATTTTATATAAAGCAATAGCCAGATCTACAGCCGGAAATGGTGAAAATCAGCATAAAAGCACGCCAAAGCTCCAGAAGGGGTTTCTCCTGCTGAGAAATAGGTCACAATGCACTGAATAGACTAGGCGCCAAGGATGGAAACCAAAACCAGCTCAAAAAGGAGGCGTTTCTCCCTTTGTCTTCACACGCCTTTCTCAAGGCACAAATTCCAAGACAATCCGTACGGCCATGAAAAAGAAGGAAATGAATCTCTGAAGAAGAATCCCAGAAGCTGTAGAAGGACGCCACCAAGAAACCCTCAATGATTATTCTGAAGAACAAACATCTGCATAAATAAATCCTCTGTCTGCAACTGTAGAACTTCTGTGTGAAGCCCTCAACTGTACGGATTCAGCTGATCTCTCACAGCCTCAAACGTACTCAACACTGAAGAGTTTTCCGTTCTCCAATGGACACAATGATCAAACCCTGCTCTCAGGAGAATGCTCAGAGAAAAGATGCACAAGGCAAAGAGAAATAGTCAAAATGATATGAGTTTCAATTGCCAAAATGCCTCTTTATGCAAAAGCACGCATTTCCATAAAGATACGCCCTTTTTAGGTTTTAAAATATTATAATATTTTAATATATTCCTTTTTCAATAGTTTGAGCGCACTTTTATAATATTTAAAGTTATTAAAATATTATAATCCCCCTTTTGACATTTAAGTGATATAAAATATAAATAAAGTCAATGTGACTTTATTAAAAAGGCGTTTTAAGTTAATAAATTAACTTAATCACTTAAAATTCCGTAATATGCTCAAAACTCAGGATAATCTCGTGCCGTCAGAAGGTGAACTCCTGGAATGCAAACGCTCACTGTGATCCAAACACTGTCCACTGAAAACACGAACAATCAAACTCTCCAAAAAGCACCACTGACCCTCTATCCAAACTGGCTAGCCCACAAGGGTCCAATAAAGGGCTAACACCTTTGTCAACTATGATCATGCGGAAAGCGGGGACATTCTGGACTTAAGCCATTTTCTTGAAATTTTCAACTTTTTTGCTTGATTTTGACCTCAATTTAATCCTAATTTCCAAAGGTTAGGTTGATGTTGTGATCTAGTAGAATGATCCATTGCGGAGCTTGATTGAAACTGATGAGATTTGTCTGGAGGCAACTTCTGATAAAACTTCATTTGATCCCTCAAAATCATGGGCGCCCCTGGCTACCTGGGGCGCCCAGGCTTACCATTTCCGGGAGCCATTTTTTGACATTTTTCAATTTCTATGTTTTCTTTTGATCTTCGGATGAACTCTAATTTCCGGGAGCTAGACTACCCTAACAAACTAGCTATCAAATTTGTTGAATAGCTTGTTGAATTTTGAGGAGGGTGATCTGGATGCAACATTACCTGGAAAAGTTGATTTGGGGCCTCAAAAGCTTGGGCGCCCCTAATTAGCTGGGGCGCCCATGCTTGCCAGAGTTAGATTTTTTTTTCTGTGTTTTCAACTTTGCTTTGACTTTTTCAAGTTTTCCCAATTTAACCCCTCTGATTAGTCTGTGATATTTGATGCTTGAAAAATCTGATGGACTTGCCGACGATTCCGTTGAAGAGCTACTTCAACTCTGAAGATAAAATGTTGGAGGCAGCAATTGCAAATTTGATCTTTTAGACCTTCAAATCCTTGGGCGCCCCTAGCTAGTTGGGGTGCCCATCATTGCCAAACTTAGAATATTTTCTTTGTTTCTCATGATTTGCATTCACTTTGTCAAGACTCTTTCGTTTGATCTCGAATTTCGGCTAACTGGTTTATTTGATGACTGCGTTAATGGATTCACCACAGATCCTACTGAATTTTGAGCAACATTGTCTAGGAGCACAAACCCTAATTCTAACATTTGGTGCCTTGAAAAGTTGCGCACCCCTAGCTACCTGGGGTGCCCATCTCCTCCAGAGAGTTTTTTATCTACAATTTTCAACTTTTCCTTCATTCTTCAGTTTGTTATTTCCTTGACTACTAGAGATGAAAAAATTTCTAAGGCACAAAACCCTAGGCAACTAGACTGGGTAGGGGCACCTAAACTTTCTAGAGTTGGCCAAAAATTTTCAATTTTCATGATTCTTCAACTTCCATTCTCCATTCTTCGTCCCTCGATCATCTGTTGCAGTTTCTTCTTCATCTGAGCAATGCCTGAGACTCTGAATCCGATACCTAGCAGTTTACTAACCTCCATTAATGACCTTGGAGCTCCTAAAAAAGCGAAATAGACCCACTAGGGAAAAACTAATCTTTTGATGATTTTGACTACACCATCCTGATGAGGTAGTATTTTTGACCAATCAAAATCAGTTTGAACCCTAACAGCCAAATTTTCTATTTTTAGAAATATTTTATTTTCAAAAAATTTTGCCGATATCCATTTCAAAAAAAACCGAGAAAAAAGTTCTATTTTTAGAAATTTTCCTAAAATTTAGGGCCGAAAAACTAAGATTTGGGTTTAGTAGACTTGGTCACTCTGAACAGAAAAACAGATCGTCAGATTTTTAAAATTTTGAGTTTTTGACCCTCATGCAAGACATGCAAACCCCAATTTTGACATTTTTTGACAGTTTTAACAAGACTTTTAACCATTTCTTCAAAATGCCTAAGTGTGGCAAAATTTTAATTTTGGGTACAACACTTGGCTCTGTCTAGGGACCATGGTAGATACTTACAGCATAGGAGAACCAAAGAATCTCTGGATTTTTAAGCATAGACCAGTGCCTTATCCATTGGGTATTGGAGTCAACAACATTTCCTAATCACCTATTCCAAGACATTCCCTAAGTCACCTAGGACAGGACTTTCTAGAATCACCTAATAGTTGGAACTTTCCCTAAAAATCACCTAAAACAAGACGCCTAATCACCTAAAACACGACAAAACTATTGTGGAAAGGGGAAACACAACATAACAAACACATCACGGAAAGGGGAAACACATCACGGAAAACAACAAAATTACTCAATCCCCAAAGGATGTCATTTCTGCCTGAAAGGCTTTACTTCTCTTCTCTTGGGTATTGCACGAGACAAATTGATGCAGAGCCAAGGAAGAGAAAACACAAACCCAACACAAAGATGACTTGGTTCAAACAATTCACAACTTTTCCCTTAACACTCCTCAAGAGGCTCCTAGCCTTCAAAATCCAACAAATGGAGTTATCTTTTATACAAGACCTTACAATGGCCAACCAAGCATCTACAAAGACTCTCAACCTGATACAAAACAACTTCCCAAAGAGATTCAAGTGACCTCTTCCCAAAAATAAAGAGTTCAATACAACATCTCTGTTTTAGGCTACTAGAATTAGGCCTGTTTTTCAAATGAAGTACCCTCAAATCACTTTGTATTCTTCAAAACTCTTTGGTCAGTCTCTGAACTTGTTACAAAACACCCAATTCACTAGTTATTTCTTAGATTCAAGACCATTTTGACACCGAACTTACAAACCCTCACTTTACATACAAAGCTCTAGGGTTTACTAGAAAACTACCCACCTGGGGTTATCAGACCCATTCAATGCATCAAACACCATGTATATGCTCTGCACAGACTCAAGGATCCATTACAAAGACACCTCATTCACTGTTTTATCGAAATCCTTCATTGACACACTATTTTCATAAGGAAATCATTCAAATTTTACCCTAGGGTAACACCCAATCTCAGTTAACACAACTCTTCAGCCTTCCCAACCATGGAGACACTAAATTTCATGATTTTGGACCCATTCCACGAGGTACAACAAGGACAGTGAGTGGAATGGGTCAGGGTGCCATTTTAAGTGACTCTCAACACTAAATATTAATAAAACAGAGCAGTCTCAGTGTAGTGCAGAGAACTTACACAAATCCAAATTGTTTGCACTCAAACCTGTTCCAAAAGGAAATTAATACATGCTTCCACACTTCACCATAACTTTCAGACCATAAAAGTGCCTGTATGGATCGTACAGAGTAAACAAAATACAGAAAACTCAGGAAAAACAACAGGGAAACAGTAAGTTAGCAGGAAGAACGTTGTTTATTCAATAGAAATTTCAATGTCCAACACAACCAACCATCCTCGGGCCCCTTGAGAGGATTTTTAAAGACAATTTCAGAACAACCAACTAACCATCAACGCCTCCAACTGTTTTTTAAAACTTTAAGACTCCTAAACTGCATTATGACAACCCTTAATGACTACCTTTAAACAAATCTTCACTCCTAAAACCTTATGACCCCGAGAATCATTTAGATGGCTTTGAAATAGCCTTGTTACATGAAGAAACCCATCTTGCATATACAAACTCAAGAAATGTGCTTACAAAACTACAAAGACAACTTTAGGAGCAAGATGGCATTTTTGACATTTTCAACCTAAATGACCCAAGATGCCTCCAATTACATTGTGATTGGTCTTTTTAGACCTTATTAAGCCTAAATAAGCACAAAACATTCTTATTCCATCCTAGACATCCATCAATGACTTTTCATGACTTTCAAACATGTTCAACTAGGTGATTAGGTGCTCCTGCACCATACTCCCCCCTAAGAAAAACTCAGGCCCCATGAGTTGGTGTGGATACCACTGCCTCCAAGCATTACACAAACTCCATTGGTTCACAAATGCACTCCACTGATGCATGTACACAGGACCTGCAAACTGTCTTGAACTTCCATCACTTTGTAATGTATTCATATAAGCATTTGACCTTGCTTCCGATCTCAAACCTGCAGTCAACTTTTCACCATTTCTCTGCTCAACATTGGATTGTCTATGATACCCGGTACCTGGATACAAACAAGTGTTAGCAATTCCTTGATTTGTCTTTTGTTCTTTGTCACCTTCATACTTGTAACTCTCCTTTCCACCCTGTCTTTCCTGTCCTTTACTCACTGCTCCTCTACCTTGCTTACCACTGTCAAATCAGGGTGTTTGTTCACTGTACCTGCAAAATTTGTTTGTTTCTCACCCCTGCTCTAAACTACAGGGCATTCAATTCTGCCTATCATCACACTGTCCTTCATGTTCTTTTCCAATACCTTCTTTACCCCTGCATTTTCCTTTAGATCTGTTGCTCCTGCATTGTTAGTCTTCAAAACAACACTAGGATCTACCATGCTGCTTCCGTTCACAACCTTTATAGGCTCTTTCATCCCACACATGATGACTTTTGCCTTACCTTTCTCATCCCCTATCCAAGGAGTCAAAAAAAACTTTTGTCTATCTTTCATGATTGTGTATTTGTTTGCTTTCCCATCATAGATGGCACTCCTATCATACTGCCATGGCCTTCCAAGGAGTATGTCACAGCAGTCCATTGGCAAAATATCACAAAGAACATTGTCCTTACACTCACCTATTTGAAAATCTACCATAGCTTGCTCATTCACTATCAATGATTGACCATTGCTTAACCAAGAGACCTTGTAGGTAAAATCATGAGGGATTCTTTTCAAATTGAGTTTATTCACCATTTCACAAGAAACCATGTTTTCAGTTGAACCTGAATCCACTACCATCTTACATACCTTACCTTGTACTTTGCAATTGATTATGAAGAGTGCTTTCCTTTGTAGGGGTTCTTCAAGAATTGTCACCTTGAGCAATGTTTTTCTAATCATCAAACTCTCTCCAACTTCTGATGTGAGATTAATGACAGGTGATGTTACACTCTCTTCATCTTCATGCACTAGTTGATTCCTCCTTTCTCCTCCATGAGAGCTTGAACCTTGCCTTTCAGGACACTTGAAGGATGGATGTCCAAGCTGGTTGCAAGTGTAACATCTTCCTGAAAATGCATTGTTGGAATTCCTTCCTCCTCCAAATCTGCCTCTTGTGCCTCTCCATCCACCTCTGAAATCATATTGCTCCTGGTCTTTCTTGTCATCCCCTTGACTCTCATTGGTTGCCTTTGAATTAGGATTGAATCCTCTTCCTTTAGAAGTGCCGCCTCTTCCTCTTGCTGCCTTCTCTTGTCTCCTCTTTAACTTTTCTTCTGCCCTCATTGCCATTTGAAAGCATTGTTCAACTGATTTAGGTGCCAAAATGCTGATCTCATCCTAGATGTTGTACCTTAAGCCATTCAAGTACCTAGCAACCATTTCATCTTCATCTTCTTCATGCTTAGTTCTTATGCTTAACTTATAAAATTCTTCAGTATATGATTGCACATCCAAATCTTTTTGTCTAAGATTTTGCAACTTTTTAAGCAATTGAATATTGTAATCACAAGGGAGAAATTTACCTTTCATTTTAGCCTTCATCCTTTCCCATGAAGTGATCTTGCTCTTTCCTTGTATCTCCCTTTCCTCCTGCACAAAATTCCACCATACCAAAGCATGTCCCTTTAGTCTTGTTTTAGCCCTCTTCACCTTAAGTCCTTCATCATCTTCGCTATCAAAGTAGTTTTCCATAGCCCCAATCCAATCCAGGAGCTCTTCACTATCAAGTTTGCCTCCATACATAGGAACATCTATTTTTCCATGTCCCTCCTTCTTCACAGCCTTCAAAAGCTTCATTGTTCTTGCATCATCAGGGTCCATCTCCTCTTCTTCACCAGGAGCTTCTTCTTCCTCTTCAGTTTCACTTACATCCTCTTCCACTCTATGCTTTGCTTCCCATGGAGCCATCTTCTTTTGCAAGGCCTCTAATTGTTTAGCCTGTTCTTCCATTCTTCTTGCAACAACACTCCCCTTAGGAGCCATCCTCTCAATCCTATCTCTTCACTAACCTACAAAACCAATCAATCAATAACACAAGATCTACTACCTTGCTCTGATACCACTATGATGCAGAGCCAAGGAAAAGAAAACATAAACCCAACACAAAAATGACTTGGTTCAAACAATTCACAACTTTTCCCTTAACACTCCTCAAGAGGCTCCTAGCCTTCAAAATCCAACAAATGGAGTTATCTTTTATACAAGACCTTACAATGGCCAACCAAGCATCTACAAAGACTCTCAACCTGATACAAAACAACTTCCCAAAAATATTCAAGTGACCTCTTCCCAAAAATAAAGAGTTTCAATACAACATATTTGTTTTAGGCTACTAGAATTAGGCCTGTTTTTCAAATGAAGTACCCTCAAATCACTTTGTATTCTTCAAAACTCTTTGGTCAGTCTCTGAACTTGTTACAAAACACCCAATTCACTAGTTATTTCTTAGATTCAAGACCATTTTGACACCGAACTTACAAACCCTCACTTTACATACAAATCTCTAGGGTTTACTGGAAAACTACCCACCTGGGGTTATTAGACCCATTCAATGCATCAAACACCATGTATATGCTCTGCACAAACTCAAGGATCCATTACAAAGACACCACATTCACTATTTTATCGAAATCCTTCATTGACACACTATTTTCATAAGGAAATCATTCAAATTTTACCCTAGGGTAACACCCAATCTCAGTTAACACAACTCTTCAGCCTTCCCAACCATGGAGACACTTAAATTTCATGATTTTGGACCCATTCCACGAGGTACAGCAAGGATAGTGAGTGGAATGGGTCAGGGTGCCATTTTAAGTGACTCTCAACACTAAATATTAATAAAACAGAGCAGTCTCAGTGTAGTGCAGAGAACTTACACAAATCCAAATGGTTTGCACTCAAACCTATTCCAAAAGGAAATTAATGCATGCTTCCACACTTCATAACTTTCAGACCATAAAAGTGCTTGTACGGATCATACAGAGTAAACAAAATACAGAAAACTCAGGAAAAACAAGAAGGAAATAGTAAGTTAGCAGGAAGAACGTTGTTTATTCAATAGCAATTTCAATGTCCAACACATCCAACCATCCTCGAGCCCCTTGAGAGGCTTTTTAAAGACAATTTCAGAACAACCAACTAACCATCAACGCCTCCAACTGTTTTTTAAAACTTTAAGACTCCTAAACTACATTATGACAACCCTTAATGACTACCTTTAAACAACTCTTCACTCCTAAAACCTTATGGCCCCGAGAATCATTTAGATGGCTTTGAAATAGCCTTGTTACATGAAGATTCCCATCTTGCATATACAAACTCAAGAAATGTGCTTACAAAACTACAAAGACAACTTTAGGAGCAAGATGGCATTTTTGGCATTTTCAACCTAAATGACCCAAGATGCCTCCAATTACATTGTGATTGGTCTTTTTAGACCTTATTAAGCCTAAATAAGCACAAAACATTCTTATTCCATCCTAGACATCCATCAATGACTTTTCATGACTTTCAAACATGGAGGTGTCAACTAGGTGATTAGGTGCTCCTGCACCACAAAACTTCTGGGATGAAGATTCTCATATCTTCATATGCCTAGGCCAGGGCACCCTGGCAAAAGTCAGAATATGGCGCAAAGAGGGAAGCAGGTACCACTGAGTCATCGACTTTGTTGTCATTCATCTTTGGGACGTCTCTGATCTCGAACTCTTCAAACCAGTCGATCGCCTTCCAAACTCGGTTTCTATAATGTCGTAGGTGATCCTTTCTGACCTGGAAGTATCCTTTGATTGGCTCATCAATCAGCTCTACATCCCCTTTAACACATAGGAGTTTGATTCCCATGTCTTCGGCATTTTTGAGGCCTAACAAAAGCGCCTCTTTTTCAGCTTCAGTGAATTCCAATTGCAACAATCCCTTAGGGGAGATGATCATTTCCCCTGCTTCTGAACCTGCTATTGAACTATCCCCCTCAAACCACATTGTCCACAACTTTGTATCCTCTATCGATCTCTTTTCTGGACAAGCAATGTTCTGGTCTTCAGTTTCCATCTCTGACAACATCACATAATTACCAAGATCCATTCCTTGATATAGAATTTAGGTTGGGGGGTTTGGGATTTTCACCACCATGAATCAAGATTTGGGCTCAAGTTCTATCTTGATTTTCCCCTCCTTCACAATTGCATTGCACCACCAAGGTCTTTGCAAAAGCTCTGACTCAACATCCCGTGGCTGGCTGGAATGTCAGCCACTAGGATATTCATTACTAACCTTTTCTCTGGACAAGCCACCGACCTTACTTGAGCATCCTTTAATTGTCTGACCAACAACACCTACTTGGACTCAAGTGAATAACACTCGTCCTGTGTCTTAGTGCACGAAAGTCCCAATGCATTCATCATTTGTAGAGGCATGACATTGTCTGAGGCTCCTAAATCTATAAGGCAATTGCTTAGCTTGAATCCTCCTATATATACAGATATATAGAAGGGTTTGGGCTTTTCTTCTACTGGAACAGATGACTCGAGCAATGTAGGCTGAATTGAAGCTTCTTTCTTTACATGTATTATTTTGTCCAGTTACTTAGGATGATCATGAAGGTACTCCAACTGTGAAATCTTAATCTTGGTCTTCATCATGGAGTCTTGTTGTGACCTTTTCACACATCACCCCATTCAAAATGGGGACCCCTAATTTTTGCTCCATTCTAGTCTTTTGGCTTTGGTTTCTCTCTCTCTCTCTCTCTCTCTCTCTCTCTCTCTCTCTCTCTCTCTTTTCTATGGTCTACCTTTCGGGCAACGTGCCCGCCATTGAGCTTAAATGTGGAATTTGGTCGAGTCTGAAAATTAGGGTTCCATCTTTCTGGTCAGTCTAAGGTCGAACAAAGTGAATATATTGAAAACAGGGATTAACATTGAGGTCAGTGTGCTTCCAGCAAGCTTCCACTGAAATTTCATCATATTCTGGCAACTTACTATTTTTAGTAAGTGTGCAATTTCGGGTGTTCCGTCAGCATTCTTGAAATTCCGACAGTCACACTGCATTCAGAGCACATCAAGCTGCTCACTGGCAAAATTTGAGTGAAACAGACAACTTACTATTTTTAGCAGTTCAGCTTCCAGAGCAGATTTCAGGGTTTAGATGCGAAGTTTTTCAGTGCATGTTGGAAAATTTCTTCTGGGTTTTCAGAGACCTTCGTGATGGTGTAACATGCAAAGCAAGATGATAACTTTCAGAGTTCAGCCTTCCGAGACTATTTTTAGGGTTTGCATATCAGGGTTTCCTTTGCATGTCTGCATATTCTTTATGGGTTTTTCGAGAGCTTCGCAGTGATATGACATGCAAACGGAGATAATCACTCCTTCAGGAACTTACTATTTTTAGCAGATGCATTCCGGCACCGCCTCCCAAGACTTCAGAATCACGAGTTGATCGCAATGCAACAGAAACGAGAACAAATGGAGATCGTTTGATATACATGCAGGACAGATTAGGGTTTCCAGCTTCGGGGCCCAAAAAGAGGGGAAAAAAGTCAGAATTTTCAAAACCGGTGTATACCACCGCGATCAGCGTCTTCCAAACTATCTACTGATGAAATTTGAAGGCAAATGGAGCACTTACTATTTATAGTAAGTCATTTCATAAACTGGCTAAAAATAGCAAGTTAGCAACAGGCGCTGATGTCAGCAGGCAGGTTACGTGGTGAGGAGCGCCTCATTCGAATTTCAAATCAAATGGAGTTGTGGAGATATCAGAAACGAGCAGTTACTATAAATAGTAAGTCACCTCCAGAAATATGCTATTTTTAGCGGGCCAACTCAGAATAGTAGTGTCAACAGGTTGGCGAAGTCATGTGGATCCAGTGTTCAAAATTTCAAAGCAATCTGAGCTTCTGAAGTATAAAAATCGAAGACTTACTACTTATAGTAAGGCATGAAGAAGCTGGCGAAGACGAGGAAAATGTCTAAGTCTGAGTTTCATCCTGCAGACCCCTCCATATGTGCCCAACTTACCAAGGAGAAATAAGGTCAAGAAAATTCCTAAGTGTTGATTTCATCCTCCTACCTTGTCTAAATGTGCCCTCAAGGATGAAGAGACATAAAATTTTCTAAGTACAAACTTTCATCCTTCATCAAGTGCCAAATGCGCCCAAGCAAAGGCATGTAAAGACGAAAATGAAGAAGCTCAAGAGTCACAAGTCAAAGCAAGGACATTGAAAAGCTTTATTCCTCTCCTCTTGTCATATGCGCCCATCCTTTACATCTTGCTATATGCGCCCATGTTTGAGAAGCTAAGAAGTCAACAAGTCAAAAGGGAAGGCGTTAGAAATGTTATCCTTTTCTCATGCTAAAATGCGCCCAAAGGGGAGAGAAAATATTGCTAGGCGTGTTGAATATTCCTCATGAAGTGCCAAATGCGCCCAAGTGAGGGCATGTGAAGACAAATGGAAGGAAGTCGAATGGTCACAAGGGGGCGTGGTAAAAGTTATTTCTCCTACACATGTGGTATGCGCCATGTAAAAGGTGAGTGTAGAGTGAAACGTGGTAAAGTTAATGAGTGGAAATGACTATGGCGTTGAAGTGTGAAGTATTCTCTCCTAAGTATGGGATGCGCCTAGACTTGAGAGATGATATTGCTAAGTGATGAACAATAATGTTAGGCGTGGATTCAAAGTATATCCTTCATGATAAGCAAAATGCGCCCAAGGTGGTGAATGAAATAAAGAATATGCCAGGCGTTGGAGGTTTAAAAGGAAAATGTTCTCCATGGCATATAATATGCGCCCAAGGCATTTTAAAAGAAATTTCCACTGGAATAATGAGCGAAGATGAAATTAAAAAAATTTCCCAAGGCAAAATTTTCAAAATGCTAAATGATTTAAAAAAAAAATTCTAAGGCAAAATTTTCTTCCTTAGGAAATTACGCCCAGACATGAAGGATGATGAAATTTTCCTGAAGCACGAATGAATTTGCCAGTGATGGAGTCAGAAGATGCTGGCATTGCAGGATGGATTTAAAAAAATTTCAAGTCAGAGCAACACAAAATGTTCACAGATGAGAAGAACGGGATTAAATTGATTAAAAAATTACTTTTCGAAGGTTCAAAATTTTAAATTTTAAATGAACCCGTTTGTTGTATACCCATGAATTCGACAAGTTCTGGAGAAAATTTTCTTCTGGTATTGAAGCTCTTCGATGATAAATGGATTCCCAAGTCTTCTGCACTTCGTCGGCACCTTTCGGATGAAGAATTTAATCGGTGCTCGAATTGTGAAATTTTCCTAAGGGAGAATTTAAAATTTTCTAAGGCAAAGTGAATAAAATGTGTTTTCGAGATAGAATTTTCCAGACGATGAATTCAAAGGGAATTGCCTAGATGATTTTGATTGAGTTCTTCACAGATGAATTTTCCAAAGCGTCAAAGGGGAAATAAAATTTAAAATTTAAATGACAGAGCTCCGGCTGGTGATTAAATCGGTTAAAAGATGAATTTAAATTAAATATTTTCAAAAATGAATTAAAACGTGCTAGTCAAAGTTGAAATTCTAGGACAAGATTCCTAACGTCGAAAGACAAATGTCAAAAATGCCAGAGGAGGGAAATTTGAATGGAGTAGTGGAGATTTAATGTACTGGCTACACTTAGCCTTCTTCTAGAAATCGATTTTGCTATAAGAGCTGAAGGTTATTCACTTCTTTTCACAGTTGAAGAAGTCCAAATTTGCTCTAAGTCTAATGTTGCAGTGAGTTGCTGAGGCTGAAGTGTTGCTGAAGTTCGAAATTTGTTGAAGTTGCTAAAGCTGAAGTGTGAGTGTGCAAGTAAAAAATTCGATTTGCTTTGAGTCTGAAGATTTGAAGTTGCCAGTGCAAGTGGGAAAATCGATTTGAGAAGAGGAATTTGCTCACAGCTGAAGCTTGAGAAGATCACATTGCTGAAGCTGAAGGTTGTTGCTAAAGTTTAATTTACTCTGAGTCACTTGGAGTGACGGAAAACATTGCTGAAAAAGGTTTTGAAAGTGAATATTGCTGAAGTTGAAGGTTGCTAAAGACTGCGAACTTGCTAAATCTGATCTGAAGTTGAAGAAGTGCGAATTTACAAGAGTTCAGTTGCTGCAGCCAACTAAGAAATTTGATAAGTTTCATTGAAGTTGCTGAAAGTATCAAAGTTGCTGAGACTTTCTAAGTGGTTGATAATTCGAAATCTGTTGAAGGAGAAGTTGAGGTTTGCAAATGAGAAATAATGTTGCAACTTCTTGAAGTCGACTAGCAGCCCTGCAAAACATTTTATTTATTTTTCTAAGTTAATTTGCTGATGGATGTTTATTGTTTTGCAGATGGCTGAAGCAAGAACAATTGGCAAGGACAACAATGGTCATCCAGGCAAGCTGTCATCAAGAAGTTGAGCAAGCCTTTCATGCCAGAATCAAAGTTTATTTCAAAGTTGGCCAAGCTTGCTGACACGAATTTGGGCTCTTTCAACTTGGAGACTTTCAAGAACAGAATGCTGGGGATTGGTAATCATCAACCTTCAGCCACTTCACACATCATTCGAAGTGGATTATATGCAGCTATTGGTTTCCCACCAGCTATTCAGTGTTCGGAGTTGATGATGGAGTGCGCCAACTGCTATGAGAAGGATCACAGATCAATTATGTCACTAGATGGTCAAGTGCTCGCCAACCTTACTCCTGCTGCTATTGGTGAAGCTTTTGGGATTCCAGCACATAGGAATATGATTTACTAGTCAAGAGAGCGAGCTGAGCAAATGTATGCTTCTCCATTCGAGAGATGTACGGAGACAATCAATACTCGCTGGATGAGCAACCCCAAGCCCTCTCGTACGAAGCTGCCAAGGCAAATTATAGCAGATGACTTGAAGCAGGAGTATTGTGATCTTATCATGATGCTGAGTAGAGTTGGAGGTTGCCCGCAAGCATTTATTTTTGAACCATGGATGTTCTACTACATCAACCTCGTACTGGAAGGAAAGGAGTACGTTAACTGGGCTGCAATGATTAGTGACAATTTGCACGAGCAACTCCTAAGTTTGAGAAGAACGAAAACATTCTATATGGGCTCCTACATTATTTACATGCTGGCTCGTATGACGAAATACAGAGGAATTTCATACAAGGAGCCTGTTGGTTGTGGCTCTCACCAGTTCAAAATCCATGAGGTTTGTCCGCAGCTGCACTTGACAAGTACTACTCATTACAAGCATGTCAATGACGCCTTTACCATGCATATCGCGAGAACACTTCAGGAACGTATGCATCACAGGATTTCGAGGGAAGCTCAAGAATTAATTGAGAGGTATGGGTGCTGGTTTATACAGTTTCCAAAGTTTTCTTATATAAGGCTGCAAGGATTTTCTTCATACCCATATAGGCTGCCTGAGTACCCAACCAACAAAATATTGATGTTAGAGATATCTAGGCAATTGGTTGCCTACGATAAGATTCAGAAGAAAAAGAAGGGAGGTGTTGATTTCCCAATTGTCATGGGCAATTTAGATGAAGTGTGTCCATTGCAGGGAGCTAGAGAAGCTGAAAGTGAGCTTCAGTTCTTTCATTTTTCCTATCACACCAGCAGACAGCACTATGATCCGCATAACAATATCAGATGGGTACTGTCAGAGGAATTTAAACATAAGGCAAACATTGAGGATTATTGGGCTGGTGCATCAGACGAGGCTGAAGTCAGGAAGAGAATGTTCTCTAGGTTGCCAATAGGCATGATTAGGGAGTGTGAAGTCATCCCAGTACCAGACCAGGTGGATGAGGATATGAACGTTGTCCATCCAGATTATGAGGCAGTGAGAGATACTCCACTTCCACTCCCGGATTGGTCAAAACCAGAGATTGCTGACTTGGACACACTTTCTATTCCGGTCTTGACATTTACCAGAGCATGGGTTGATAGGCGTGTGAGTAGATATAAGAGTAGGTCAATTGCTTTGACTTACAATTCTATGGGAGATCATAGGACACCCACCACCAGCAGGAAGAAACAAATTACACGAGGTCCAGAATCTCGGAGGAAGGAACCAGTTCGGCAGAAGCCTGTTCAGCCGGAGCCTCCAAGAGTTGTAGTTGAATCACCCACGCCATTGGAGACACGTTCTCCAAGCATATAGGAGGTTTCTTTATTTGTTGATAAAAGAAATGCATTGAATCAGGTGCAAGCCGTACAAGAAGATAATCAGCCACCACGGAGAGTCAGTTGGCCAGAGTGTCAACGCACCTAGTAGAGTTGATCAGCAGACTGATGAGGGGACTGCTACCAACCCTCAGTTTCAGCATGAGTTAGAGGCGGCTTTAGACGATGATGATATAGTTTCAGGAGATACTCAGCCACTTGAGGCCGATGAGCCTCACCAGAATGATATAGAAGTTGAACAAGTCCGTGAAGTAGAGGCACAAGAACAGCAGCCGTTTGATATACAATATACAGTACCTGATTGGCTCAAAGATAGGATGAGAAGAAGCCCCAGTGAAGAGATTGATCCAGCGATAGAAATGGAAGAGTTGTTAAACAGGATCAACGCGCCTCCACAAAAGAAGAGAGCACGAAAATTTTCAAAGATATCAACTGATGAGGATGCCTCTCGCACCCTTCATATGGCGGTGCCACAAGTTGATTGTGATCAAGACGAAGCAGTGCCAGAGAATTATGTGGTCACAACTTTGGAGTTAGGACGCCCCACAGGTGCACAGATTGTTGAGGAATGTGATAACTCCTACCACGCCCTCAAGGATAGATTATTTAAAAAGGAAGGAAAGTATAAGAAGTTGAAAAGGGAGCATAAGGATTTGATAGGATATATGCAGCAGTTGTCTCGTCCTTCTGGGCAGGAGATTCCAGCAATAGAACTTCCAGCTGAAATACCTAGAGAGTCAATTAGTGGCTTGTTGGAGTTGGGGAAGATGGCACAGGAGGCAGACAAATGGGTTGCAGGAGTTCGTGTTGAGACAGAAAAGTTCATGGAAGACCTTGCTCATGCTTTCCAGCAGGCTTCCAATATTTCGACACGGATGGAGGCAGTTGATCAGGCCTGGGGTGATGCTTCTATTTATCAGAGCAAAGTTATTCAACGTCTTGAGGCATTGAGGCATACTCCTTTGCAGATGTTGATCGATGGAAGAGTCATTCAGGAGAATGATAGATACGACTTTTCTAGATGGTACTCTTCAGTAGTCATAGGACGTGGTTTCTTTGACGCAGCACAGGCGGATTCAACTAGAGTACGGAAGGCTATGGCCAATATTATTGATGGAGTCCAGAATACCTTCGAGGCTATATTTGCTAGGGTTTGAATCCCAATGAGGTGACTACTGATAATTTGAGGGGTAGGCTAGTGCCTTTCTTCTCGGAGGTGAAAACCTTTGTACAAGATGACTTTGAGAACACTTCTACTTTCTCCAGCTTGATTCAGAGCACGCAGGATTCCTTAGCCGCTAGGAGAAAATCTTGTGCATGGCATGAGCAGTCAGTCACAGTGTTAGAATTCCAACTTGATTGCATTCCACCTATTTCAGTTCAGGAGGTTGAGGCTATACTTGCCAGGTTCATTGAGTTTGCAGCCAAGGAGAAGGAGAATGGGAATGCACTTCTGGATGATGATCTTCTAGAAGACTGATTGTGGGCATTAATTGCCTTTACTATTTTGGGAGTGAGTGGGAATCTTTGATTCATTTAATGTACCACTCTCTATTCTGGCAGTTTTTAGGGTTAGGGTTGAGGGGGCTTAATCTTAGCCATTCTTTTGATTGTAATCTGAGTCGTCCATTGGACTGGGCCATCTATAAAAGGGGAAGTCCCCCTCATTTGTATTTCATTTTGTTTGTAGACATTTTGTTAGTAGACACTTTCATAATAGAAGATCTTTTCATTGATGGTGAAATTTGTCTTTGTTATGGACAGCTAACAAGGTTTCTTCATCCTTTCGACTCCAAGTAGCGTAAAGTAGTTTAAGAGTAGAATTTCCATTTCATGCAAGTAGATACTAGTTGTGGATTTGTGGCATTGATCAAGGCAACTTCATTTTATTCCATACCACTAGCAGCTTGCTGACGGCAAGTTTGCCTTGCGTGGTCTACTGGAGCATTTCATAAACTTAACTTCAGTTGTAGCTCATACCTTGGTATGCGTCGTTTTGATGGTGTCTTGATGCTGGGTTGTAACTTGAAAATTTCTTGCTATTCCCTTGAAGATTGCACCTACTTTGTGTAAGCTATCCAACGTGAGGCAAAACAGAGTTTGGTTGAAGCCTGTTGAGATTGATCCCACGTCCCGTCTTAGAATAGAATTTAGAAACTTCTTAGGCCCTTATACTCATTTACATTCTGCACATTCCCGGTTAGTTTTAGGAAAATTCACACCTCAACGCTAAATCATACGCGCAAAATTCCCCTTCAAATCAGCTATCTACTGTTAACTGCAAGCGTCTTGAACAATTGTGTAAGTCCCCTCGTGAAAACAGCAATTCACATCAAACCAACTGAGGGTATTCCAAGTATTTCGGAACCTTGGAGTTGAACGTGCGATCTATCTCGCAATCTTAGCGCACGAAATACTTTGATCAAGAGAGAATGGAGTAGCCTTCAAACAACTTCATTCTGCTGATTGGTGCGGTCACAAAAATCACATCAACAAGTCTACAATGTCAAAATTTGTTGAAGATGGGTCTTGAGCAACTGCCTCTTTAACTTGTTCTTTAGCTCTCCGCCTCTCTTCTTCTTCTTTTTGTGCGTGCAAGTGTAGAGCACTTGTAAACACAGGCAAAGAGTATCTTCTGTGATTTGCTACAAGAGAGTAGCAGTGGAGGTCTTCTTTTTCTTCAATAACGGGTTCACTTTGAAAGTATCCAGGAGAGGAGTTGCCATCAAAGTTGTCCGTCTGTGGTAAGACAACATTTGAACTTGGTGTTGGGACAAAACTGGAACTGGGTGCAGCATTAGCATATCCC
Source organism: Sequoia sempervirens (assembly GCA_007258455.2). Lineage (NCBI taxonomy): Eukaryota > Viridiplantae > Streptophyta > Pinopsida > Cupressales > Cupressaceae > Sequoia > Sequoia sempervirens. Next base: position 7,403,832 of record VDFB02000013.1, on the reverse strand, counting down.
ATAATCTGGTTCATTCTTAAATTCTCAAGACATGTAGTACTAGTATGTGCATCGGTATCATGGAAAGAACAAAATACTGCATTTTGTGTAACTTCAACTGTTGGTCTTGGTGGAGGTGCTGGCAACCGTGGCCTGTAATTATTGAAAGGATGAAAATTATTTCTCTTTGGCTAGTACGGTTGCTGAGGTTGATACTGTTGTTGAGGTTGATATTGTGGTGGTGGTAGTGCAAGCATCTCATTGGCTACCTTCTATAGTTGTGGATCTGCAGAAATTTGAACTAGAGGTCTGATTGAATCCTTCCTCATCTTGTCGGAGGTAATCATATTATCTTCTAGCTCGATGGCATGTTCTTGCGCATCCGTCAATTCTGTTTCTTTTGCTATCTTCAAGAAGAATGTAATGTCCCCATTCTTTCGTGAGCATCAGAGTCATTGGATTAGCCTATTATGTTGATCCTCGTAGGCTAATGGGTCTGGATAGAGGATCACTTGAACGGGCACTTGGTCGGTTAAAGGCAGTATTGGTATCCGGAGTCGGTGACGTGGTGAATTTGCGCGTTTGGCGTGTAATTGGAGCTTAAAATATTGTTCATCACCACTTATTTCACTTACTCAGGCTTGGGGACCATGTGTCTATTTGTTAAAGGGGTCACTTTATATTTTGCTGTTACTATTCACTGATAAAGTGAAAAAAGAAATAACTTAAGTGAATAGTGTTTTTTTAATGAATAGTGATTTCAAGTGAAAATTATAAAAGGAGAAGAGGAAGTTCGAACTTCTCATGCTTGAGATTATTTTGTTGAGTGAAACTTGAAGTGTGGAGTTTGGGAGAGAAGGAAACTAGGGTTTCCTGATTTCTGTAGTGGGTAAGCCTGGATTGGGCTTGTAGTTAGGATTTTATGCATCTTGAGAGTGTGAAAGACCACTTTAAAGTGCAGGTCTGAGTTTTGTGGCTTCGTGGGAGCCATATTTTGTTGATTGCAAGTGTTTGAAGACATCTACCGGAAGGGAAGTTGCTGTTAAAGTCTTCATTCGTCATCTTGAAGGTGTTACTACGAATTTATGAACATTTTGGGAGCTGATTATGCACCTACAGCCAGCCACTTTGAAGTAAGGGTTTCAACATCCACAAGTAAGGAAAACGCCTCTTTCTTGCAATTGTTTTTACTCCTAAAGTGGGCGCCCATCATCCTAGAAGACATTTCAACAAAAAATTGGTAGGAGAAACTTGTATTTAAATTTGTATGAGCAATTTCATGGGCGCGGGTACTGTAGCAAGCACTGTTCATAGTGCATCTTGGCTGCAAGTTTGTCATTAGTTGTAAATGATGTCTCATCCCGAAATGCATGTAAGAGGAATATAATTTTAGCACTCTTTGTGAATGAAGAAGGTCTCTTAACTAGTGTATTGAGTTCCTTTGAGTTATTTTTATAAGTTAGTTTAATTTGAATTTTTATATGCATATGGTTGTAAGAAAATTATTAAAATCATTTGGCATCAAACCACAAAAACACCAAAAACAAGAAAAGCAGATTACAAACCAAAAATCAGACCTTTAACGAGCAAAAATCAAATCAGCAGTGAGTTTGGTTCATTACAGTGGTAGCAGAGTGGTAGCAAAGTGGATCACCGGAGTGTGGTTCATCACAAAGAAGCCTATCTCTGATGGAAGAACATTTATGAAACAGCTCATCAGAATCTTCGGTGATGGATTAAGTGTAGAAGAAAGTCGTGTAACTAGATGATTAAATCTTGCTACAAACTCCCTAATGGGCTCGTTGTACTCCATCTTTGAATTTGCAAGTTGGGCAAACAACAGATGACTGTCTTCAACAGGCTTGAATCTCACCAAGAACTTCTCGCTCATAGTTTCCCAGCTTGTGATAATGCTCGGCTCCAGGTGATTGAACCAATCAGCAGCATTTCCCACAAGGGTCTTGACAAAGAGACATACTGCGTTATCTTCATGTGCCACGTGCAAGGTGGCGCAGGCCGTTGAGAAAGTAGAAAGATAATCATCAGGATGTTGAGTTCCATCGCCATGAAATCGTGGAAAGTGCTTCCTTGACCCTTTAGGTAGCTCATGATTTACCCGCAAAGCAAAGGTACAATGTTGTTACCCCAAGGTAATGGGGTGGACGCCGTTGATTTCTGCCAGCATTATTGTTGTTATCACCCATTGCTTCTAGCTGGATTACGCTAGGGTACTAGATGGTCATTCTCGTGTCATAAAGTGTAAGCTTTCTTGAAGTTTTATGCCTCGTGCCCCACAGTGGGCGCCAGAAAATTGTTGGCATTTCAATTCGCACCTCTGGAATACGGATTAGAAACAGATAGCTATACATAGATAAACTGCTCTTCGAATTAGGAGGGGAAGCTCCCTCTTTGTTGATGTTGCTTAAAAGAAAGCAAACTAAAACTAATTTTCCTATCTTTTTGTTCAGCTAAGAGCACAAGGTTATAAAACTCAAGCGATGTAGCTGAAATTTTCTCTTTTGGAAGTTCAACTACGACTAAGCCTACTCTAATGATGTTTCTAACTTCTCAAGTAAACGCAGAGCAAGAGAGTTAGAAATGAACAAGGAAGGATTCTTTGACATAAATACTTAAATAGACTTTCTCTCAACGCACATCTACTTACTTTCAATGCAACCTGAAATAGACATCATATAAGCATAACACATGAAACAGAAATTTGAGACATTATATTAGGGCAAAGTAGGCACAAGACTTTATTTCTCAAATCTCAAGAACAAAAGATTACACTTTTGGGACAGCAGGATTGTAGCAAAATAGGCTTACAGTTTAGCCATCAAACCAAAATACATTGACACAAGACACATGCACTGAACAATAACTTGCAGCTAAAGAGGCATACAAACTTGCCCTTACACTAAGTGAACATGAAACTAAACAACAACTTGCAGGCAAAATAGGCTCAGCAATTTTCTATTACAATAACTGTTAAAGAAAAATGGGCAAGGCTGCCCTTATTTATACACAAGCAAAGGAGTAGGGAACCCTAAAAGCTCCTTGCTTTTACAATTAAGACTTGCCAACATGCAAGCTTTATTTCTAAAACTAAAACAAGATAAGCATCTAACAACCTATGAAAACATAAAAACAGGGAAATGCCAACTATTACATCTTGTTTTCTTTTCTCTCTCAAAGAAGGGATAAGCCTGAATGAAATAACCCCATTACAATTTTTTTTCAAATTTTCACATCAACAACTTCACCCGTCAGCATTAGCAAAACCAAAACCAGCTTTGAAATGTAACCCTACACCAAGAATGTACACCAAGATCCCAATGACGGGTGAGGTGTGAGCATATGGCGTCAGGGATCGTTAGCTAATAAACTTAAAGTGTTGGAAATACAATGATTATGCAACTCAACCACTTATTCAGCGGGAGTAGATTGACAGCTCAGCCGATCAGCATTATGAGGGTTACAAAGTGCATGAAAGTAAAGTAATGGGCAGCTTGCCAACCCCTTCCACTTGTTCAGCAGGCAGTACAAAAAATAAATGCTAAAAGTAAGACAGTGAGGCCTATCTCTTCCACTAAGAGTGGGAATTACAACTAAAAAGTATGGACGGCAAGGCCTGTCCCTTCCACTATGAGTGGGAAATACAAAGTAAAATGCAGAAATATAAGGGATTGAATCAGTACTACTGATTTCAGCCTTACAATGAGTATAACCTGCAAATTACAATGAGATATAGCTATCTAAAGCACTCCAAAATGTCAAGAAATGAACTCCAAACAAGTACAAGCTAACCAGCATAAGAAATATGGCCAAAATGACTGCAATATCAGGTCTGATATTAAATTGCAATAAACTGAAAACTCAAACCAACAAGTGCAAATTTCACCTTTTTGCTCGTAACTTCGCCAATACTTCTCCGAATGATGTGAAACTGAATGCAGATGACTCCTAGGAGGTAGGCGGCCAAGCTCAAGCCCACAAAAAGCAACAGACAACCTCAAATTTTTAATGCACGCTTCTCAATGCAATGACAGGCGAGGTACAACCTCCAAGAAAGGGCGACCAGCAAGATAAAATCCAAGGCTCCAAAATAAAATCTGAAACTTTGCAAGAAGGGGCGCCCTAGGTAGACTCAAACAATGGGCCAATACCCAGAACCATCGAAAATTTGTGCAAGGAGCTATGATCGAAAATATACTTCAGCTAGGCACCACACCAACAACCTGTAAACTAACAAAATCATCAGAACTTTAACTGTGATTCTCAATTTGCTTTCTCTGAATGAGAAGCAGTCTCAATTCAACTAGGTGTTATCTTTCAAACACGAAACCGAATACTTGCTAGGAGGTATGCATTCCTCAAAGCTAAAACTTGAAACAATTTCAGCAGCATTTCGATGTAATAAGCAATGGATACCAACAATGAAGCCCAACACTCTTATTTATAATCTTCTCCACAATTTCAAACTGCTTTTCCCTCCAATTAGGGCATCCAAGATGAAATTCACATTTTGATTTGAATTCACTTTGAGTTTCATGAGGCTAGGCGTCCCAAGTCAAAAGAACGATATATCTTAATAAAATGTAAATAATCACAAGTATGGGCGTCCCCTAGTCACTTGAGTGAAATACTTTATAAAATGCCATTATTTCTCCAAGCTAGGCATCCACACAACCTTAGCCAACGTATTTTCACTTAACATTATATTTGCAACTTAAATATTTCCCTTATAAAGTCGTCCCTTTTAGCATAGGAAATATTTTTCATTCAAACATTATTCCATCAAATATAAAATCACTTAAGTCACCAAACCTACCAAATCAGGCTCCAAGATTGTTGGAGACCAAACTGCCAAAACTGCCCTGCCAGAAATAGCCACTGCACTAAACTGTTGAACTGCTGCTAAAATAGCACTTACTAAAAATAGCATACTGCTAAAAATAGTAAGTGACTCCAAACTCATTTTAAGCACATTCCAAGCAATCGTCATAACTTACTAAAAATAGTAAGTCCGAGAAAGTTACCTGTTTCAGTTGCATGTCACACCACTGCGAAGCTCTCTAAAAACCCAGAAGGAATCCAAAATCCAAAATGTAAAACTCCAACATGCAAGCCTCCAAAACTGCCAAAACATCCTCCTAGAAAATAGGAAACCCTAATTTCAGCTTCTAACTAGCCTACAGGGTTCTGGAAATAGGCTATCAAACACAGAAGAGCATATAGCTAAAATGGGGACATTACACTGAATCAAGAATAGAAAGAAAGCATGACATAAGAATGGAAAGAAAGCTTGGAAAAAGCTGCTGCTTTAAGCCACATTTGCTAAAAAACTGGAAACTGCATCTCTATCTATAGCAAAATTCCGCTTTTCCAGGATCTCTTTAGCTTCTGCAATTGAACTTAGAGAATCTTTCACATCTTCAACTGCTTTATCGAATCTTGCTAATTTCGGCGGCTCTGCAACTGGAGTGATAACCTTTTACAAATATATCCTCTTGCTTCAGCATATTTTTCGCTTTTATGCTTCTGACACTTCTGATTTTTCAATGGAAGAGTATTGCACAACTCTTTTCCGCTACTTGTCCTTTTGCTTATACCATACCTTTTTATGTTCTTCAACTGAGATGATGAGGTTTTCAGGTCATGGTGGTATTAGAAAGCACTTTTTTTACGTCGTCTGGCCTGAGGCTGCAAACAACCCACCCATCTGCTGCTTAACTCTAAATTTCATGAGAGAATACTCCATGCTGAAAAACTCAAAGATTGACTGTAAACTTGACTATGTTCGGACAAGTTCTGCACAAAAGCTAAAAATAGTTAGCTAGTCTTTCTTCTTCAAACGGGCAGATTTTTCAAAAATAAACTGAGATATGGGTTTGGTAGAGAATCTTGTTGCAAGAAGACCTGAATCATCCGTTTTGGAAACTATTGAAGGTTGATTGAAAAAACAGCAAACCCTATTTTTTTGAACTTTTTCTAAAAAAAGTTGAGAACTGGGTTTTGAGCAAAATCACATTTTGGATTAACCCAATTGATCAGATTTTGAAAATACTGATTTCATGGTATCAGAGCTGGTCTGAGCCTGTCTCCCTCACAGGAAGGCTCAGGATTTTGGGAGGGTTCAGTAATTCGCTTTTGTGTGTGAACTTTTAGAATTTTTTGCAAGGTCAAAGGGTTTTTTGTTTTCTGATTTTTGTGAGTTTTTCTAATTAAAAATCGAAACCCTTCTCTGCAAATTCGCGAATCGTGTTTGCTAAAAGAAATCGAGGGTTCTTGGAAAAGATTTTCGTGAGTTCTTGTGTTCGTTTTTAAGGTTCTCCAAGGCGCGATTTCTCACGATTTCTTGGCCTACGCTCTTCTCTGATCGTGTTTTTTCTTTACCCGTTCCTGTAGACGCGATTTTTTGGTCGCATTTTCGTCTTTGTCCTTCAGCTCGTGTTTTTGCATTTGCGTTTTTCTGTGGACGCAACCTCTAGCGATTCTCATTATTTGGCGTCTCCTTTTGCCGAGATTTGGCATTTTTCCAGCCTGCGAGACCTTTTTTGTTGCCCGCACAACCAGACCCACATTTTTCTTCATCACCGTGAAGATTTTTGGCCGCAATTTGTAGGATTTTCATGCAAAATCCAAACGCGTCTCTTTTTGAAGGTTATTGTGCACGAGATTGAAGTTGTGTTTCTATCTCTTTTTTAGGCGCGATATCTTTCTGATTCTGGACGCATTTTTTTAGATCTGAGCACGTTTTTATAAACCCTTCACGCCTGCATTTTCTTCTCAAAATCTAGTCGCGTTTTCTTACCAGTTCTTGGTGTGCGTTTTCATCTATTTTTGCACGCAATTTTTGAGCGTGTTTGGTCTTTTTTAGCCGCATTTCCTGGCGTGTGATCTCTGGTTTTGAATCTGCATTCTTTGGTGTACACGATCTGAAGATTTTAGCGCGTGTTTCTGCAATTTTTTGGAGCTTTAATGGCGGCTAGGGTTTCCAGAAAGTTCGACTAGGGTTTTGACCCTCTATTTCAAGTCGAATTTTTTTCCCGATTGCAGATTCTTGATGGGTTTTTTGAGATCTCAACTGGGTTGGTCTCCGATTTTTCTAGGTGCATCATTTTTTGTGCCTTGAATTTGCATTGTTTTCTGTGCCTGAACCTGCCTCAATATATTGAAACTCATGCCTCAGGTTTTGCGCATCAGCCTCTTCTCAGTACCTCATTTTTTGTGCCTCGAAAAGCGTGAAGATGGCCAGTTTGAACAACATTATGTTGGAGGGCAGTTAGCAATTCAACAGCAAAAATTATTTTTATGGGTTTTAATATTTTTTCCTCTTAAAAAATCTATTTGGGTTTTGTTGACGTGGTTTTTGAGATCGCACCAACACAGAATAAAGTTTCCCAACGGATACCCTATCCTCTCTTGAACAAAGTATTCAACATGCTAAGATTGCGAGTAAGATCATGCTTTCAACTCCAAGGTTCCGAATACTTAGAATACCCTCAGATGGTTTGATGTGAGTTGCTGTGTTCTCACGAGGGGACTTACACAATTGTTCGATAGCTGACAACAGACAGTAGATTAAGGGCTTTGCGTGTAATTCGAATGATTTGGCAAATGAGCACAAGTTTCCTAATCCTAACCGAAAATGAACTGAATTAAAAGGGGGGGTAGGGCCTAAGAAGTTAATCTTTTATCAAAGGATGGAATGTGGGATCAATCTCGACAGACTTCGACCAGACTCTGCTCCGCCTCACGTTGGACAACTTACACAAAGTCGGTGCAATCTTCAAGGGAGTGGCAAGAGATTTTCAAATTATAACTCAACATGTAAGCACCATCAGAATGACGCATACAAACACATGAATCACAATCGAAGTTAAGTTTGTAAAATTTTCCAGTTGACCACACAAGGCAGACCTACCGTCAGCAAGCCGCTAGTGGTATGAATAGAAATGAAGTTGCCTCAATTAATACCACAAGTCCACAACTAACATCTACTTGCATGAAAGTGAAAACTACTTTACTTTAAGCTACTTCAAGATACTACGTGAATTGGAAGGACGAAGAAGCCTCAACAACTATTCACAACAAAGAAGAATTCACCATCAATGAAAATTCTTTTATTATGAAAGCATACATGACAACTTCTTACAAAGTATCCAAAGGGAAGACTTTCCTTCCTTTTCAATCTAAACTATACTATCAACTATCTAATTGCTCTCTACTCCTTCTCTAAGCTCTGCCTCTGCCTCTAAATCTAATTTCTAATGAATTACAAATGAGGGGGACTCCCCCCTTTTATAGCTAGCCAAGTCCCAAAAGACGGCTAGGGTTACAATTGGCTGGGTGGCCCAGATCGTGCCACCTCAGCCCTAAATAAGATTTGCCCTAAAACCCGCCACAAAGGAGAGTGGGGTAATAAATGTGCCATAATGTCCACCATCATCTTTCTAGAAGATTCCAATTTTGAAACGCGTTCACACTGCCCTCGATCTTCCTTCTTGACTTTTGTTCTTTGACTTCTTCCACTTGAGCTAACACTTAGCCAATTTCTTGCAAATTTTTCTTCCTCTGAAGGTTGTAATATCATCGTGCTTCACCACTTCAAGCCATCGTGCTCTGGCCTCGACATTCCTCCTGCAAAACAAGCGAGGAGAAGAGTATTAGGATACTTCATAATGTAAACTTAACTCACTTATCAGGATTTTCATGCTTTGATCTCCAAGCGTTCATCGCCTTCAGTAGCCAACTTCTGCCTTCTTCATGATTCTTCATGCTTTAGACAAACTTCATCTTTGAGAAATTCATTTCACTACCTGGGGCTCTGATACTCAATTTCGTTCATCTCTGACTCTGGAAGATTAGTCCCACGAAGAACTTGAGCAAATTCACCTAGGCAGTTCCTTTCAAATTCATCGCCTGGAGGATTTCACCTTGAGAACATATTTTCTTCACACTTGCCTTAGAAAATTTTAAAATTTCCCCTTAGGAAAATTCATCAATCCGGTGCCCGTCAGAATCTTCACCCTGAAGGCTGAAGCGAAGCATGGAAGACTTTAAAATCAACTCCTCATCAACAATCCTCGATACCCAGAAGAAAATTTCCTCCAGAACGTGATGAATCCATGGGTACCCAACGAACGGGTTCATTTAATTTTCTGGAATTTTGAACCTTAGAAAATATTCTTTCATCAAATTTATTCTCGTTCTTCGATCCCCTCTTAAGAATTTTGCTCTGACTTGGAAAAATTTTATCGACCCGTGCAGCTGGCATTCACTGACCTCATCTCCAACAATTCATTTGTGCTTCAAGAAAAATTCCACCACCTCTCTAGACTTAAGCATTTTTCTAAGGAAGAAAATATTTGCATCTTAGAAAATTTCTAAATCATCTTGAAAAACTTTGAAAATTTCGCCCTAGAAAATTTTATACTCAACTCGATCAACTTTGCCTGTGAAAATATCAACTCCACTTAGAAAATTTTATTCATAGAGGTGCCTGGCACATTTTATTTTTCTAGCCACCGCTTCGCATTTTACTTCACACTTGAAAAATATTTTTTTTGAAGCTCCAATGCCTTAGAAAAAAAAAATAAAAATCATCACAACATCTTATATTTCATTTCATGCTCAAGGCGTATAACACACTTTCACCATGCCTAGCACTTTCACCACTTCACATGCCTTGGAGATATTTCTAACACCTTATAACATTTACCGCCCTGGGCGCCTAGCACACTTGAGGAGGAAATTCAAAAATCACGCCCAATATTCATCTTCACCACCTCACATGCCTTAGGAAATTCTCCAACACCCACCACCTTGGGCGCATTTGGACTTGAAGGAGGATAAAAACTAGCATTTACCTTGTATTCACCACGCCTTGAGATATTTTCAACACTTTTCACCTCATTTACCAGCTCCATTCACCTTTTACACCTCAATGTGGGCGCATTTAGACATGCAAGAGGGATGACCTTCCAACTTCACTTTTTTGTCTTCACTTGAGCTTGTTTGGGCGCATTTCAGCCATGTAGGAGGATGAAAACGTTTTGACTTGTTGACTTTTTTTTTCTCTCCTTTTGGGCGCATTTCTATGTAGGTGATGGATGACTCTTCGTATTCCACCCTTTGTCCTCACATGCATGTACTTGGGCGCATTTCACCCCTTGAGGAGGACGAATTTCTTTGACCTTGTTGACTCCCTTCCATCTTGAGCGCATTTTGATGTAGGTGGAGGATAAAACTTGAAACAACGCCTGGAGTGACCCTTCACCTTCTGCTTTTTCGTCTTTACATGCATGCATTTGGGCGCATTTTGCCCCTTGAGGAGGATGAAAGTTGTTGACTGTTTGACTTCCTTGCAACTTGGGCGCATTTCACCCCTGCTGAAGGATGAACTTGCAATTTGGGCGCATTTCACCTGTGGTGGAGGATTTCTACACTTAGAAAAATTTTCAACTCTTTTGTATTTCCCTTGGGCGCATTTTGGCCTGCCTTCAGGATGAAATTCATTGACTTTTCTTTGACCTTTTCTCCTTGGGTGCATTTTGGCCTAGGTGAAGGATGAACTTCATGCTCAAGAATTTTTTTTTATGCCACCTTATCAGCTGGGCGCATTTTGCCATAGCTGCAGGATTGAAGTTTCAGACTTAGAAATTTTCCTTCGTTTTCGCCAGTTTTATGCCCTGCTATTTATAGTAAGTCCTCTGAATTTTTGCACCTCTGAAGCTCGGAATGTCTTGAAATTTTGCACACTGCATCCTCATAACCTTGTTGTCCTGTCGACACTGCCATTTTTAGTTACCCTGCTATTTTTGGCCTATTTTTGAAGGTGGTTTACTATAAATAGTAACCTCTTGTTTCTGATAGCTCCACTGCTCAGATCGACCTGAAATTTGAAAGAGGTACTCCTCACCACGTGACCTATCTGCTGACATTGACGCATGCACTGGATTTACTATTTTTAGCCAGTTTCCAAATTGACTTACTATAAATAGTAAGTGCTCCGTTTGACTTGAAATTTAATAAAGAAATAGCCTCATAAGGATCGTACCGATCATGGAGCCATAACTGGTTAAAATTCTCGACTTTTTACCTTTCAGTCTCGGGTTGAAAACCCTAATTTGCTCGCGAGATGCATATCAAATGATCTCGCTTGCTCAAGTCACGTATCAGGATCACTTCATTATTCCGATTGCTAAGAAGCAAATTGCCGGATACCTACTAAAAAATAGCAAGTTCCCATCGAAATAGTATCTTCAGCTTGCATGTCACACCATCGCTAAGCTCTCAAAACCCATCGTGAATCAATTCGACATGCAAAAGAAACCCCGAAGATGCAAACCCTAAAATAAATTTCTAAGGTTTAACTTCCGAAGTACTTTTGCATGTTATTATACCGCTATGGCGGTCTCGAAAACCCGTATAATATCCAGACATGCAAAGAAAAACTCCGTGATCTCGAATCAAATTTGTCCTAAGCCGGATCGCTAAAATAGTAAGTTGCCTATCTTTGCTCAATTCTTCTTGCATACGAAATTGGAGCATGCTCAACTCGCAGGACTGGCTTTAATCTCCAAAAATGTCAATTTAACCGACGTGAGAAATTATGCACTTACTAAAATAGTAAGTATCTCAACTGATGAAAATTGAGCCTCATAGTAGCATACTGATAACAACGTTAAGCTCAATTTTCAATTTATTGACTTTATTCAACCTCGGACTGACCAGGAAAGATGAAACCCTAATTTTAGACTTGGCCAAATTCACGTTCAAGCTTGCAGACGGGAATGTCCCCAGAAAGTAGACCATAGAAAAGAGACAGACGAAGAGAGAGAGACCAAAAACCAAAGCCAAAAAGACCAGAATGGAGCAAAAATTAGGGGGTCCCCATCTTGAATGGGGCGATGTGTGAAAAGGTCACAACAGGTTTTCATAATTTTTTCCCTTAAAAAATTCTGGGAGGGTTTATAATTTTCTCCTCAAAAATTATGAGTTTTTCCTGTATACCCTAGTCAAGATTTCTGCTGTTCGAGAGGACTCTCTTGTATTTGGTTTTTATTGTTTTTTCCGAAAAAACGATGATTTGTAATCTTGGGTTTGGCAATTTTTTCCTCAAAAATCGTGGTTTGTTGCAATCTGTTTTGGTCGCACTTGGAGTTGTTGGGGTGAACATCTACACAACTGGCTTCTTGCAGCCTGTTCTTGGGCGTCATGCTCATCTGCAAAAGTTTCGATGGTTTGTCAATTTATCCTCAAGATCATGGCAGTTGTTCTCGGTGTGTCTCTTGTTTCAGGGAGGGACGGCTTTGTTATCCAACATCAGGTTGGACATTTTGTGATGGCTTTTGGTCAGCAATTCTGGGAGGGTTGGTGGCAGACTCATCTCAAGTGGCAGAGTCAACAGCAGGTCTTGTCTCTTGTTGTAGAGCTTTCTAAAGAAGGGGCAGCCTTCTCTATTTTTTTTCTGGACGGTTTGGTCATTAACATTTTGCAGATCCAGGGAGGGTCTCAGCAGCAGCAGAGTGTTTTGAAGAATTTGTGACCAAAAGACCTGCAGATTGTTTTTTGTAGGCTAGTTAGACAATTGACCATTAAGGGAGGGTGTTAGAATAATAATTCTCTATTGTTAATGGTCAATCATATACTGTTGCTACAGCAGTTAGTAGTTGAGGTAGTTAGACATCTTAAATGTCTACAATAATCTACCTTCTCTATAAATTGTAATCATTTTCTTCTATTAATACAAGCAATTTCAAGCAATTTTCTCCGCTAAAATTGTTTCAGAGGTCAAATCATAGAGAGAGGGAAATGGTTGGCAAGATGGGTCCTAGGCACCCCATCAAGTCACGTTCTCCCATAAGGATGCTAAAATGCTTTGTGATTGAATTAATGATTGGCCATGAGTTTACTAATATTTAATTATGATAATCTGCTAATTAGTATTATTGTGGTAAATGATTATAATCTGCTAATCAATATGATTGTGGTAAATGATTCTAATATGTGTCTAGGGCTTCAATCAGGGCTTCAATTAGGTGAAAGATATTCTCTAACCCCTTTGTTTATTTAAATTAAGGAATTATGGAAAATTTAGGGCATTCCCAATTTGGATACATTACAGAGAACATATGCAGATGTGTGAAAGTGAGTATATGCAATTTTGAAGAAGTGTATATGTGTTGAGAAAAGTTATAAGCAGATTTGTGAAGGGAAGTATAATTGTTGAAGAGATTGAATTGTCCATCATCCGTTGTAGAAGCAGCATTTATAAGGTGGAATTTTGTTTGGAAGTTGGTGCTTCCTAAAGAAGAGATTGGTGTCTCTCGCTAAGTTGGTGTCTACAAATTATGGGGATTGGTGTCTCCAGTGGGTTGGTGCCTACAAATCATTTAAGAGGCAATTGGTGTCTCCTATGGTTGGTGCCTACAAAGCTTGTATAGAGAATTTTATATAAGCAATATTTTGCCGTGGTTTTCTCCTATAAAGGTTTCCATGTAAATCGTGTGTTCTTGTTATTGATATTGTGCAATTGATGTTACTGTGATTGTTAAGTTGAAAAAGTAAAAGATTGTGTTATCAAAATGAGTTAAGCCTGCAACAATCATATCTTCATTGACCTTCAATTGGCTCTCCAAATAATGAGACTCATTGGGCCTATGATTAAGATCATCTTCATACACTGAACTTTCTAATTTGTCTTCATACTTTGGTGCCAAAACACCTAGATCCCATGGATCAAAGAGCTGATGTCTTTTATTTGAAAGAGTATTGTTGATGTGTTTTTCGTGACCGCACCAACGCAGAATAAAGTTGCCAACGGCTTCCCTATTCTCTCTTGATCAAAGTATTCCGCACGCTAAGATTGCAAGAAAGTTCGTGCGTTCAACTCCAAGGTTCCTTTAAGTGCGAATAGGCTCAGTTTGGCTCGATGTGATATTGCTGGTATGTCAAGGGGACTTACAATTGTTCGACGGCTAACAACAAACAGTAGACTAAGGGCTTTCGTGTGATTCAAATGATTTGGCAGGTGAGCGCAAGTTTCCTAATTCTAACCGGAAATGAACTGAATTTAAAGGGGTGTAGGGCCTAAGAAGTTTATGTGCTACTCTAAATGCAGGATATGTGGAGCTTTGTTTCAATAGACTTCAACCGGATTTCACCTAGCCTCCGTCGGACAGCCTCAGCAAAATCGGTGCAATCTTCAAGGGAAATAGCAAAAGATGTTCAAATTATGAATTAACATGCATACACCATCAGAACGACGCATATAAGCATATAAATCACAACCTAAGTTAAACTCAAGATAATGTCCAGTTGACCACACAAGGCGAACTTATCATCAACAAGTCGCTAGTGGTATGGAATAAAGCGAAGCTATCTCAATAAAACACCACACACACCAAAGTAAGCTACTTGCATGAGTTAAGCTACTTGGATACGAAAGGAAGAGGAAACCTTGCTAGCATTTCATGACAAGACGAATTCCATCATCAATGAAAGATCTATTATCATAAAATGTGTTACACAACAATCTCCTCAAAAGTTTTCAAAGGGAAAACTTTCTTTCTTCTCCAAATTATGCAAAAATGCTCTACAATGCTACACTATCTAATTCTAATGCTAATACTCTCTCAATGTCTACTGTCTACTATCTAATGAGTTACAAATGAGGGGGACTCCCCCTTTATATAGCTAGCCAAGTCCCAAAAGACGGCTAGGGTTACAATCAATAGAGTGGCCAGAATCGTGCCACCTCAGCCCTAAACAATATTGCCCTAAAAACCGCCACAAGGAGAGTGGGGTAATAAATGCACCATAATGTCCACCATCATCCTTCTAGAAGATTCCATTTGTAGACGCGTTCACACTGTTCTCGATCTTCTTTCTTGGCGTTGTTCTTTGATTTCTTCCACTTGAGGGTCTTCATCTTCGTCACTTTGAATTATACTAAGTCCCAACACTTAGTCATTTTCTTGCAACTTTTTCTCCTTCAAGATTGAAACTCATCTTCCTCGTGCTTCCACTTCAAGTCATCACACTAAGTCATCATCGTTTGGCCTCGACGTTCCTCCTGCAAAACAAGCAAGGAGAAGGGGATCAGATCATTTCATAATATAAATTCAACTTACTCACCTGATTCTAGCACTTTGATCTTCAAGGGCTCATCGTTTTCACTAGCCAACTTTTGCCTTCTTCATGATTCCTCATGCCTTAGCCAAATTTTGATCCATCTTCTTCAAAGGCGTATCATCCCTTTGACAGTATCAACTTCAACTGCATCTTCAAGAAATTCATTTCACCTGCTGGAGCTCTGACAACCTTGGTTTTATTCACCTCTGGCTCAAGGAAACTATCTTCACGAAGGATTTTCACCTTGAAAACACATTTTCTTCACATTTGCCTTAGAAATTTTCAAGTTTCCCTTAGGAAAACTCATCAACTTGGTGCCCACTTAAAATCTTCATCCCAGAATCCTCGACAAGCTGTGGAAGACCTTAAAATCAACTCTTCATCGATAATCTTCGATACCCAGAAGAAAATTTTCTCCAGAACGCATCGAACCCATGGGTACCCAACGAACGGGTTCATTTAATTTTCTAGAACTTTGAACCTTAGAAAATTATTCTTTCAACAATTTTGTTCTCGTTCTTTGATCCCCTCTGAGAATTTTGCTCTGACTTGGAAAATTTTAATAACCTCGAGAAGCTGACAGTCACTGACTTCACCTGTGGCAACTCATCACCTTTGAAAAATGTTCTAACACTTCACCACCTTTCCAGACTTAGGCATTTTTCTCCAAGAGAGAAAATATTTTGCCTTAGAAAATTTGAATCACTTCGAAAATTTTGCCTTAAAAAATTTTATATCCAACTCAATCACCTTTAAAAAAAAAATTCTAGAGGCGCCTGGCACATTTTACCCCTCACTCACCATTTTGCATTTTTCTCCATACTTGCAAGGCAATATTATTTGAAATTCCAACGCCCTTGGAAAATTCTCAACACTTTTCAACTTTAGGCGCCTAGCATTTAACATTTTATTTCCACCACCCTACTTATTTGCTACGCCTCACCTCATATTCATTTAACATGGCGCATAGCACTTGAAGAGGTGATTTAAAAATCACGCCTTACCACATATCCCTTCACCACGCCCTAGAAAATATTCTTAACACACTTGTTACCTTACTTACCACTCTTATTTACCTTTTACACTTCAACGTGGGCGCATTTGAGCATGTCAAGAGGATGAAACTTTCTCCAACGCCTTATGTGACTTTTCAACTTCCATTTTTGTCCTCACTTGAGCTAGCTTGGGCGCATTTCTATGTGGATGAAGGATAACAATGTTTGACTTTGTTGACTCTTTCCTACCTTGAGCACATTTTTGATGTGGAGGAGGACAAAACATTTCAAACGCCTTGGAGTGACCCTTCATCTCCCACGTTTTGTTCTCACATGCCCTCTTTTGGGCGCATTTTGCCTATAGTGGAGGATGGAAACATTTGACTTGTTTGACCAGCTTCTAACTTAGGCGCATTTGCTACTTGATGGAGGAAAAACGCCTTTATGTGACTCTTGAACTTCTAGTTTTTGTCTTTACATGGCCCATTTTGGGCGCATTTTGGCATAGCAACAGGATGAAAATCATTGACCTGTTTGACTTTCTTAAGATGGGCACATTTGAGGCCTCTAGGAGGATGAACTTCATACTTAGAAAATTTTTGAATGCTGCTGGCTTGCATGTGGGCGCATTTTCCATGTGATGAAGGATGAAAACATTTTCTTGACTTCCAGCCTGATGAGGGCGCATTTAGCTATGTGTGCAGGATGAAATGCTTTGACTTTCTTTGACCACTTGTGCCTTGGGCGCATTTTGCCCCTGGAGAAGGACGAGCTTGACTCTTAGAAAATTTTCATGCCTCCTCACTAGCTGGGCGCATTTTGCCATAGCTGCAGGACTGAAGTTCCAGACTTAGAACTTTTTCATCATTTTTGCCAGCTTCTCATACCCTGCTATTTATAGTAAACCCTCTCATTTTTGCACTTCTGAAGATTGGATCAACTTGAAATTTCAAACATAGCTTCTTCATAACCCTATCAACCCGTCGACACTGCCACTTTTAGTCACCCTGCTATTTTTAGCCTGTTTCTGAAGGTGGCTTACTATAAATAGTAAGCTCATGTTTCTGATAGCTCCCAAGCTCCGATCGAGTTGAAATTTGAATGAGCCTCACCATATATGACCACCGGGCTCTAGGGACTCCATGTACGTACCGGGATTTTGCTATTTTTAGCATGTTTCAACTGACTTTACTATAAATAGTAAGTGCCCCGCTTGACTTGAATTTTACCAACAGATAGCCTCAAGAACGCCGGACGCGGTGGTTTACAATCGATTTTGAAGATTTTGACTTTTGATGCCTATTTTAGGCCCGGGTTGAAACCCTAATTTGCATTGCATGACAAAAGATCTCGCTTCCTTCGCTTTTGTGGCAATCACATCACTGCGGAATCAACCGGCCGAGGCGTCACGGACACACCGCTAAAAATAGTAAGTTCCATCGAGTGAGTTAGCATCTTCATTTGCATGTCACACCATCGAAGCTCTAAAACCCATCGAATCACCCGACATGTAAAAGAAACTCCGGCTACGCAACCCTAAAATAGCCTTCGAAGGCTCAACTCAAAAGTGGTCATCTCGCTTTTTGCATGTTAAGTATCGCTATGGCGTCTTGAAAAACCTGGGAAGGAATATGCGTATATGCAAAGGGAAAACTCGATCTCGCACTCGAAATTCATCCCTGGGTTGGACCGCTAAAATAGTAAGTTGTTTGTTTTGCTCAAATTTTGCACGCGAGTAGCTCCCATCGCTTTTGAATGCAAGCAGACCGTTTAATCTCAAAAATAGCTGACAAATTGTCTAATTTCACACTTACTAAAAATAGTAAGTACCTTAGAATCGGCTGAAAATTTGCTGAGAGCCTGCTGGAAACATGCTGACAACAATGTTAAGCTCAATTTTCAATGTATTCACCTCGTTTGACTTCAAATTGGCTGGAAAGACTCAAACCCTAATTTCAGACTTGGCCAAATTCATGTTGAAGCTTGCAGATGGGAACGTCCCCAGGAAGCAGACCATAGAAAAGAGACAGACGGAGAGAGAGAGACACAAAAACCAAAGCCAAAAAGACCAGAATGGAGCAAAAATTAGGGGTCCCCATCTTGAATGGGGCGATGTGTGAAAAGGTCACAACAAGTATGCTCAATGTGTACCTCCTGAGTGGTTGTTTCCCCAATCACCTGATTTTTCCCATCATCATTGTCAATAGTAGACTGTGGATCCAAATCATCAAAGTCTAAACCTTTGCTCAAAGTTAGCTTCATGTGCTGATAAATCAGATTTGTTCTCAAGAAATGAATCAACACCATTAATGCCATCCACTGTGATGAGCCCTGCTGGCTCTCAACTCAAACCCCCAATTTTTCTTAAGTCTTTAAGTGTTATTTAGTTTTTTAGAGAATATTTGATAGACAGAAGAGAAGGGGCGCACATCATAAATGCTCATAAAATGTAAATTTGCACTATTTTCTTCAGAATGAAAGTGTAGATTGCATTATTTAATTGTGACAAATAGATTGCAAATGATACACATACCAGAATATCTCCAGATTATTTAATTAAAGAAATTGCCAGTTTGACAGCCGGAAATGGTGAAATCAAGCAAATAAGCACGCCAAATCTCCAGATCTGACTTCTCCCACTCCAAAATAAGGTACAATGCCTTGGTAGAGGTAGACGCCAAGGTAGAAGTAGACGCCAAGGTAGAAGCACAGAAAAGAGCAAAGAAGAAGGCGTTTCATTAACTTCCTTCACACGCCTTTCCAGAATACACAAATTCCAAGGTAAGCCGTACGGCCAAGGAAAGAATAGGAAGAATCCCTGCTGGAAGCCTCTGAATTTGAAGAAGGATGGGCCACCAGGAAGAAACCCTCACTAATTGCAAACAACAAGAAATCTCAATATATATGTTCTCTGTCTGAAACTGTAGAACCTCTGAATGAAGCTCTCAACATGCACTGATTCGATTGATCTTTCACAATCTCAAGAGTGCTCACACTGAAGAGGTATTGTTCTTCAATGGCAGATTGTTCAAACCCTGATCACAGAAGAATGCACAGGAAATAGCACAAGGCAAAGTCGAAATATCAAAAGGTGAGTTTCTCATTGCCAAAGATTGCTTTATACCTAAAATGGCACGCATTTCCAAGAAGATACGCCCTTTTGCAATCATTTAAATCTTTTAATATTTTATTAAGTCCTTTTCAATAGTCATGACTTAATAATTGAGCGCACTTTAATATTTTAAGTCATTAAAATATTAAATTACCTTTTTAGAATATTTTAAGTGATATAAAAAATGTATTAAAGTCGATGTGACTTTAATAAAAGGCATTAAGTTAAATAATTAACTCAATCACTTAAAAATTCATAACTCGCTCAAAACTCCAAATATTCCTGTGCCGTCAAAAGCTGTGGACTCCTGAAATGCCAACGCCTGCTGTCAACCAGTCACTGGGCTCTGAAAACAAGAACGATCAAACTCTCCAAAAAGTACCACTGACCCTCTAACCAATCTGGCTAACCCACAAGGGTCCAATAAAGGGCTAACACACTGTTCCCGAGAACTGTCTAGAAAGGGGACATCACAGTCCGCCCTCCCCGAATTTGCTTGTCCACAAGCAAACTCAAAGCCGGATGCTGAAGAATATTGTCACTCTCCCAAGTAGCATCCTCTGCCGGTAGATCCCTCCACTTTACCAAGTATTCCCTGATAACCCGCCTCCGAAGATGACGCTCTCTGGAATCCAGAATGGCCTCAGGTATCAAAACCAACTTCCCCTCATCATCCAGGGGTGGCAAATCAATAGAAGGAATTACGTGTTGTCCCAACGCCTTTTTGAGGCGCGACACATGGAACACGTTGTGAACCCTACTGTCCACCGGAAGATCCAGCCCATAAGCCACTTGACCCACACGTCTGACAACTCTGAAAGGCCCATAGTATCGCGGCTTAAGTTTCTCGGAGCCCTTCTTACGAAGGGTGGACTGCCTATAAGGCTGAAGCATCAGGTACACCAAATCATCGATCTCAAAAGACCGCTCTACTCGTCTCTGATCAGCATATTGCTTTTGCTGATTTTGGGCTTTCTGTATATTCTCCCTGAGTGCCCTCATAATGTCCTGGTTCTCCTGTAATAAATCACCAACACTGGGAACTCTACTGTCACTTAGCAATAAGTCTAGAAAGCTCGGAGCATCATATCCATATAATGCTCGGTAAGGTGTCATCTGGATGCTCATGTGATGGGTGGTATTGTAGCAATACTCACAAAGGTATAACCACCTCACCCATGCCTTCTGCTGCCCTGAACTGTAATTTCGCAAGTACCCTTCCACCCATTTGTTGACTATCTCAATCTGCCCATCTGTCTAGGGGTGGTAGCTAGTACTCGGAGTGAGCTCTGTCCCGCAAAGTTTGAATAACTCCTCCCAGAAGTTACTCATAAACCTGCTGTCCCTGTCACTGACTATACTTCGAGGCAAACCGTGCAGCCTGAATACCTCTCGGAAGAACAAATCTGCCACCTGGGTAGCCGTGTGTAGTAGTAATTGCGAAGAAGTGTGCATATTTCGTCAATCGATCTACCACCACGAAAATGCTGTCCTTCCCTTGAGCTTTTGGTAAGCCCGTGACGAAGTCCATGGACAAACAATCCCACTTCCTCTCTGGAATAGGAAGCAGCTAGAGTAAACCTGCAGGGTATGTATGCTCTTGCTTGTTCTGCTAACAAACAAGACATTCCCTGACATACTGGAGAACATAAGACTTGAGACCCTTCCAAGAGAATCTCTCCCGTACCTGCCTATAGGTCTTAAAGTAACCGGGATGTCCTGCCATGGGTGAATCATGGAATGACCTCAATACTCTGTCCCTCATCTCAGAACCTGGGACCAATAAAATCCTCCCTTTGTAGATGATAAGGTCATCTACAAGTGAATACCTGTCATCCTATACTGATCCATCTACTATTCTAGAAGCCCATGGGTCCTTAGCATACTCTGCTACTATCAGATGTCTCCAATCCTCTGAAACCAGTGTAATAGAGCTCAAGTGAGGACGGCGAGATAAAGCATCAGCAACCACATTTTGAGTGCCCTTGACATAGGAGATGTCAAAATCATAGGACTGAAGCTTGCTGACCCATTTTTGTTGCCTTTCATTAAGATCTCGCTGACCAAGAAAATGCTTCAGACTATTGTGATCAGTTTTAACAGTGAATTTACTACCAATCAAGTACTGCCTGAATTTGGCCATGGCATGCATGATGGCCAACATTTCCTTATCATAGATACTGTAGCTCCGTTCAGGACCTCTTAGCTTCCTGCTCTCGAAAGCTATAGGATGTCGATCTTGCATGATAACTGCACCAATACCCTCACCACTGGCATCGCAATGTAACTCAAAGGGTTTAGTGAAGTCCGATAGAGCCAAAACTGGACACGTAGTCATAAGAAGTTTGAACTTCTCAAAGCACGCTTGTGCTAGTGGTGTCCACACAAAAGCACCTTTCTTAGTCAAATCAGTTAGTGGCGCAGCATGCCGCGAGAATCCACTAACAAACCGATGATAGAAGGCACACAATCCTACAAAACCCCTGAGCTGTGTCAAAGTCTCAGGTGTAGGCCAATCGATGATGGCTCGAACTTTCTCTGGATCCATGCTGACTCCTGCACTGCTGATGATGTGTCCCAGATATAAAAGCTCTGCCATGCCTAAAGCACACTTGGACTCCTTGGCGTACAAGGATTCCCTGTCAAGTATACTCAGTACCTCATCCAAATGAACCATGTGTTCCTCCCATGATTTGCTATAAACCAGGATGTCGTCGAAGAACACCAATACAAATTTCCTCAAGTGAGGATGGAAAACCCTGTTCATTGTAGACTGAAACGTGGCTGGAGCATTGGTTAAACCAAATGGCATAACCAAGAAATCATAGTGTCCTCAGTGACATCTGAA